>JAODAL010017986.1:0-76039 GCA_025379985.1 Phyllomedusa bahiana | reverse complement strand
TGTGGGTCAGACTTTTTTAATGGTCATACTGCGTACGGGGCAGAATATAGTTAATGTCCGTTCAACTAAAATGGTTTTTTTTGAAAAAAACCTTTTTCCGGCACTTTTTAATATGGGGTCAGCAGGTTTGGGGCTCATTGCTTCCCCGGACAGAGATATTAAATGCCCTTTCAAGTAAAATATGGTTCAAAAATATCTCCCCTTCTGGCACTTTTTAATTTGGGGTTTTAGCAGGTTTAAGGGGTATGCTTGGTGCAAACGGGGGATAGTGAATGGCTGTGATTTTTTTTTCTGGGCTTTTTTAACCTTAAGTTGGGGATAAGAGTGCCGTATCCTTTTGAGTTTGGATTTTTAATTCCCAGTTTTCCCACCCCTTTTTGGGTGTAAGAATAAAGGTGTTGTTCCTCCATAGACTTTAATGGTCTCGGCAAAATCTATTACGCTACAAATCTATTTATAATTGCCGAATGACTATCGACCCTGATGATATCAAAGTAACGCTCATCCCGTCGGGAGCAATCAGAAGGGTGAAAACGGAGGAGAAGAAAAGGGAAAATGAACGATGCTGATAAATGATGTTCCTGTAAGTACTAAATGTAACTGCGTTAATCCTTCATTTTTGGAAGCGTCACTCAAAATAAACTACCCCTATAGGTCATGTTTGGGGTAATAAACATCTTCAGTGCCTGTGTACAGGTCACATTTGGGGGGTCCGTTTGGTCAGGGGGCTGGCTATTATTTTTTCCCCTTTAAGTAGTAATTTGTTTTGAGTCTTGGTTTTTGTAGGGTGTTTTAATAACAATCATTCGTTGGTAGATTTGCCCATGTATCGGGGATTTTTTTAGGACTGTTTTTTAGGGTATTACACTGTTACGGGGGGGGATTTTGAACAAGCAAATTGGCGTTTTCATTGGCAGGACGCTGAGGGGGGAGGGATCATGTGGGAAAATGCAGAAAATTAGTGAAGGGCCGGGGCAGGGGGTGAGAGGGAAATTTGTGTGGGCGGGGGATTTTTTGGGAGTGAGTAAAGCTTTGTAACCTATGATTGGGTAATAGGCGTGTCTTTAATGCACATTTTGGACATAGGATTTGGTATGTGATGTTGTTTTAGAATTAGATAATGTCAGTGACTATATTGTTATTTGATTGGTTGAATATATCATGTGGGCGCTTAATGTATGCTTGAGAAACTCTTTTACTCAAAACACTATGCTGACGCCTTAGTTGGATATCATTTAAAGACCTGTGGAAATCAGAATGAGTTATCTAGTGTCTCATCTGCGACATTGGATGCTGACAGAAGGAAACACCATCTGAAACCGGTGATCGGAAATTGGCCAAAGAAAAAGCATGCACACCAGCCGGATAGAGACGTTGGTTAGGCCTGTAGACAGATTAGTTAGGGTCTAATCTAGAGTCAGGGCTTAAACGAACATGGGAGTGATGTCCGCGTGAGACTGTGGAACAAGACCTACACCAGTGTTGGTAATTTTGTTCATCGTACCTGTTGGGGAGTTCATTAATTGGTTAATGGTACTAATACTCTGAGAATAGCGGGTACTTTCGGAGGTTTGTAAACCCTTTTTCCATACCACGAGCAGGCCCCTGAAATATGTGTCCACACTAATATTCTAGCTACCTTGTGTTTTAATGCGGTATATAGTGGTCAGATTTTATGAGTCTGCTGATAGGTAAAATATCAGTGGGTCCAGAGGAAATAGTAAAGCGCCACACTGCATAGCACTAAGGTCCTGGTTTGTGTGTATGTGTTCTTGAGGCATTTGGATAATACCCCTTTTTATTCAGATTCCAGTAAAATTAATCTTTGGTCTGAACTGGTATTGGAGTCGATTCTCTCATCCGTGACTTCACTGGGTTCTGGAAAGGCCACCTCGGTACATGGCTTACATAGGTTCACCTTCCAGCAGGACAACAACCCTAAGCATACACTCAAAGCTACAATGAAACGGCTTAAATGAAAGAATGATAATTTGTTAAAATGGCCTAGTCAAATTCCATACCTAAATTCCATTGATAATCTGTGGCATGACTTGAAAATTGTTGTTCACAATCTGACTGAACTAGAGCTATTTTGCAAAGAAAAATAGGCAAAAATTTCAGCCTCTAGATGTGCAAAGCTGGTAGAATTATCTCCCAATAGCCAAAAAATTGGTGCACTACATAAAGATGATCTAGGCTATAACAAGATTACCAACATCCTGAAACTGAACTGCAGCACGGTGGCCAAGGCCATACAGCGTTTTAACCAGACAGCTTTCTCTCAGAACTGAACCCCAAGGTAGAACTCGCAGCACGCAGTGCTACTCTTACTTTCGATTCTCTGATAAATGGTCTTTTGGTGCATATCTGGCCTCCCCTGCTTCTCTTTATTTGGCTATCTTCCATACTGGCTCTTTAGTCTTGCAGCATAATGTGATCTAATGAAAAAGGTTGCTATGCCAACCGAAATGTCTACACAGATCCTTCCATTTTAATTTGTATGGAATCTATTTAATGTAATCATATCTACTTTACAAAATGTGCATTCAAAAACAGCAAAACCTCTGTGTGCTGTGGAATTATATTATTATATTTTGACCAAGCCACCAGACACAGGCATCTACACTGGATGTGGGATCAGTGGTTCCCAGTGCTGTTCACTCTAAGCAGAAATGATGGCCACCAGCAATGTTCAAGGAGAGCGCTAAGCATCAGTTAGGGCAGGTACCGGTCAGGTACCCTTGCCGGTCATCTAGCATGCAGGCCACGCTGATGTAAACAGTTACAAATGGTCTGACGTGACACTTGGTTGCCTCTCAACTCCCTTAAATATGCCTAGAGTTATCTGGAGTATCTCTATTGCAGCCTATGACACTCTAAGTTCAGTAGCCATTTTCATCTGAGAGCATCATGCTTGAAGTCTCGCTATGGTGAGGTAGTGTTGATCAAGTTTAAGATACTGTCTTGGTCTCATGTTATCAAAATTTGATGAGCATGATGAGGACAACTGTTTAAATCTCAATTCAAATTGATCCCCAAATTTATTGACAATTCAGGGATTAAATATCTGCTGTGAATTTTGCCATTAAACTCCTTGTTAGAGATCAGCAATTTGTGGAAAAAGTACTGAAGCATTGAACAGTTGGACATGTGCATTCTAAAGTTAAAAGATAGTCTCATTTAAAAGAAAAATCAAGAAATTTTATGTTCATCCTGAAATATTAACCAAAAGCTTTTTGTGAGCAGTGTTTGGATCAGGGCTTTGTGGGGCTGTATTGTCACTTACGGAACTCCTTGTGTATGCTGAAGCAGGCTCGGACTGGTCCACCGGGGGAGCGGTGAATCGGTGGGCCCTGAGCTCCTGTGGGCCCTGGAGGCAGTGCCGCCGCTCCCCGGGGCCCGGCCGCCGCATCCGGTAACCTGCGTCCCGAGCGTTCAGAGACAGGGCCCGGGAGTCGGGGACTTACGTCCCCGACTCCCAAGGCTGCGCAGTTTAAGCAGAGCGCCGCCCACGCTCTGCTCTGCTGATCGCCCTGGCAGGTGTAAGGCGTTAGGCCCCTACTGGTGACGTAGGCGCACGGTGACGTCACATCACTGCGCCGCCTATGCAGGGCACCCGTAGAAGCCGGTGGGGAGCTCGGAGTGGCCAGCAGCGGGAGCAAGGTAAGTGGCTTTTTTGTTTTTTTCTAAGTACCTAAACGGGCCCTGGCTACCTAAATCTAAAGGGGGCCCTGACTATATAAAGGGGGCCCTAACTACACAAAGTGGGCCCTGACTACCTAATCATAAAGGGGGCCCTGACTACCTAATCATAAAGGGGGCCCTGACTACCTAATCATAAAGGGGGCCCTGACTATCTAAACTTAAAGGGGGCCCTGCCTACACAACGGGGGCCCTGACTACCTAATCATAAAGGGGGCCCTGACTACCTAACCATAAAGGGGACCCTTCCTATACATAGGGGGCCCTTGCTACCTAAACATAAAGGGGGCCCTGACTACCTAAACACAAAGGGGGCCCTGACTATCTAACCATAAAGTGGGCCCTGACTACCTAAACTTAAAGGGGGCTCTGCCTACATTAAGGGGGCCCTGACTACCTAATTATTAAGGGGGCCCTGACTACCTAATCATAAAGGGGGCCCTGACTACCTAATCATAAAGGGGGCCCTGACTACCTAACCATAAAGGGGGCCCTGACTACCTAACCATGAAGGGGGCCCTGCCTACATAAAGGTGGCCCTGACTACCTAATCATTAAGGGGGCCCTAACTACCAATTAAACGAGCAAAAAATGCCCTAACTACCAACAAACTAGATAAAGCGGGCCCTAACTATCTACAAACTAAAGGGGGCCCTACCTACCTGCAAACTAAAGGGGTCCCTAACTACCTGCAAACTAGCTAAAGGGGACCGTAACTACCTGCAAACTAGCTAAAGGGGTCCCTAACTACCTGAAAACTAGCTAAAAGGGGCCCTAACTACCTGAAAACTAGCTAAAGGGGGCCCTGACTTCCTGCACAATGAGCTCATCACACCCCTGCCTCTCCTCAACTGAACAGCCATCAGTCTGCATAGGCTGTGCAGCCGAGGAACTGCCGAAGAAGCGTGTGGGGCAGAAGAGGAATGCACTCGGCTGGGAAAGGAGGTATTACTGTTTTTATTTTTACGGGCTGTTACCTAACTGACTGAGGGGACCTGTATATATCTGCCTACCTGAAGGGACTTGTCTATATATCTGCCTGCCTGAGGGGACATATCTATATACCTGCCTCAGGGGACATATCTATATACCTACCTGACTGAAGGGACATATATATCTGCCTGAGGCAACCTAAATATGCCTGACTAACTGAAAGTATCTGTATATACAGTGAAGAAAATAAATTATTTGATCCCTTGCTGATTGTGTAAGTTTGCCCACTAACAAAGACATGAATAGTCTATAAATTTTAAGGGTTGTTTATTTTTAACGTTGAGAGAATATCCAAAATGAAATCCAGAAAATCATGTTGCAAATAAATTAATTTAATTTATACATTTTGAAATGAGAAATAAGTATTTGATCCCTCTGACAAACAAAACTTAATACTTGGTGGAAAAGCCCTTGTTGGCAAGCACAGCAGTCAGACACTTTTTGTAAGTTGATGATGAGGTTTGTGCACATCAGGAGGAATTTTGCAGATCATCTCTAGATCTTTAAGATTATGATGCTGTCGCTTGGCAACTCAGAACTTCAACTCCCTCCATAAGTTTTCTATGGATTAAGCCCTGGAGACTGGCTAAGCTACTCCATGACCTTAATGGGTTTTTTTTTGAGCCACTCCTTTGTTGCCTTGGCTGTATGTTTTTTGTCATTGTCTTGCTGGAACACCCAGCGGAACGACCCATTTTTAATGCCCTGGCGGAGGGAAGGAAGTTGTCACGCAGGATTTTATGGTACATGACTCCATCCATTCCCCCATTGAAGCGGTGAAGTAGTCCTGTTCCCTTAGCAGAGAAATACCCCAAATCATAATGTTTCCACCTCCATGCTTGACAGTTGTGATGGTGTTCTTTGGGTCATAGGCAGCATTTCTCTTGCTCCAAACACGTTGAGTTGAGTTAATGCCAAAGAGCACAATTTTTGTCTCATCTGAGCTCAGCACCTTCTCCCAATCACTCATAGAATCATCCAGGTGTTCATTGGCAAACTTCAGACAGGCCTGCACATGTGCCTTCTTGAGCAGAGGGACCTTGTGGGCACTGCAGGATTTTAAGCCATTACGGCATAATGTGTTACCAATGGTTTTCTTGGTGACTGGTCCCAGCTGCCTTGAGATCATTGACAGGTTTCCCCTGTGTAGTTTTAGGCTGATCTCTCACCTTCCTCATGATCAAGGCTACCCCCCGAGGTGAGATTTTGCATGGTGCCCCAGATTGATGTCGATTACCAATCATTTTGTATTTCTTCCATTTTCTTACTATTGCACCAACAGTTGTCTCCTTCTCACCCAGTGTCTTACTTATGGTTTTGTAACCCATTCCAGCTTTGTGCAGGTCTATGATCTTGTCCTTGACATCTTTAGGAAACTCTTTGGTCTTGCACATGTTGTCGAGGTTAGAGTCTGACTGATTAATTGAGTCTGTGGACAGGAGATTTTTATAAAGGTGACTATTTGAGACAGCTGGCATTAATGCAGGTAACGAGCTGATTAGGAGCGTCTAACTGTTCTGTAGGAGCCAGAGCTCTTAATGATTGGTAGGGAATCAAATACTTATTTCTCTCAGCAAAATGCAAATAAATCTATATAATTTATACAATTTGATTTTCTGAATTTTATTTTTGACATTCTATCTCTCAAAAAACTAACTTACCTTTAAAATTATAGACTGTTCATATCTTTGTCAGTGGGAAAACTTACAAAATCAGCATGTGATCAAATACTTATTTCCTTTACCTGTCTGAGGGGACAATACATGCCTGCCTAACTGTAGGGATCTATAGAGCTTCCTGTCTGATGAGGGGAGCTAAAGAGCTACCTAACTGAGGGGACTTATAGATATATAAGTAAGGAGTTGCTAGAGAAGTGAGGATTCTAAGATATTTGTGTCCAAATCTGCAGGGATGTTGGTTGGCTGGGAGAAGTCAGCATGGTGGTGTGGACCGGATGGAGAAGAAAAGGAAACGTCAACGACTCATTGGAGAAACGTCACCTGTGAGTCACTAAATGTACCTGAAATGTAATCACTTATATGTGTACAAAGTGTAATGGTTTATATTCAGTAAAGGTGTGGCAGTATTTTTCAGTCTCTATATAGTGGTTTTATTTGGTCATGGTGTGGAGGTATGTTTCAGTCATTATATGATGGTGATATGGGGTCATGGTGTTGTGGTATTATTCAGTCATTATGTGGTGGGAATATGTGGTCATGGTGTTGCAGTATTATTCAGTCTCCGTATAGTGGTGATATGTGGTCATGTTGTTGCGGTATTATTCAGTCATTAAGAGGTGGTGATATGTGGTTATGGTGTGGCAGTATTCAGTCACTGTGGGGGTGATATGAGATAATGGTGTGGTGGCTTTATTCAGTTACTATGTGTGGTGATATGTGATCATCGTGTTGTGGTATTATTCAGTCACAATGTGGTGGGGATATGTGGTCATGATGTGGCCTCATTTGGTCTTACTTATTGGTAATTTCAGCCTTGGGATTCTGGTTTTATGTAGTGGTGTTATTTGGTAACTGTATGACCATTATTTATTGGTTTTATACTCAGTACTTTGTGTTATAGCTTTTGATATATTTTTATTTATATAAAATGTATCATTCAGGGAGGGGGACATATATCTTTAGACATTTTAATGTTCACTACCGGTGTCCTGATGCAATTAGGTGATGGAGACTCAGAAGCCCCAGCACTCTATCTTGATTACAGATTAGTGTGATGATGTAATCACATCTGTCTGTATAAGTTGAAGTGAGACCGGCCGGGACATCGTACAGGTGGTGGGGAAAGCGAGGCAAAGTGGGCCCCTAAAACCAACTCCTCTGATGGGCCTTAGGCACATTGGTTCGACACTGGCACCAAAAAGCCTTGTCTCTGCCAGGGGGCACTATTATCAGGAGGTGGAATGTACAAAATACATCAGTATATCAGACTACTGTAACAATTCCATAAGGATGACTTTCTTTTTATTGTAACTGTAACAGAACCAAAGATATTGAAATGTGGCTCTTTTAACACAAGAATTCTGAGATATATAACATATATTACACAACTAGCCAAAAAGGTGAAAATCACAAATAATGTACAGGTTTTATACTTTCCTTCACCTGTGCACTGTAAATTGTTATAACTAATATTTAAAATGTTTTGTTATTCACTTAGGCTTCACTTCATCAAAGTAATCCATTTATTTTGTTTTTGAATGTAAAGTATATTTTTACATAGCTCTCTCAATCTAAATGGTTTTATTTAAATAAATTGTAATGGCAGCACTGGATTACAATATACACAAAAAAGTGAAAGCGAAATCTTTACAAGCGTTATTTCAGTAATACAATGCCAGCTAGAAAGCATACAAACCATGCGGCAACCATCTATCATATTTTTCATTAAAATTATTTATTAACATTACTCAAATAAGCAGAACTAGAAATGGATGTTTGTTGCATATGAATTTTCTTTCTAAATCTAAATTCCAATCCTTGCTGTAATTTTGGATTACTAAGAATAATGACGATAGGACTCAGTGCAGAATAAGCACATGCTAGCACAACCCTGGCATCATTCATATCTGTTTTTACATTGGAAAGAGTCAGTGTATAGATCCACATAGCATTGTCCAGTCCAACGAATATGACATAGCAGAGAACCAGCAGAATAACTGCTCGAGAAGCTCGATGCTCAATGGATTTAGTCTGGGTCTTTTCTGAGCTCCTTATACCTTTCACTGTTTTTGCATGTCTGAGTAACACAAACACAATGTAAAAACTTGCTAGAGCCATTGCAGCAACAAAGAGGAAATCCCTAGACGCAAAAACAATTCCATTGGCAATGTAAGAGACATATGTTTGAAAGTCTGTGTCACAGTACACTAAGTGCAGAGTATAAGGTGAAGTCATATTCCTTCTTGCGTTGGCATACATAAAACTGGTGCGGTATAGAATAATATTCATCAATAGAATTGATAGAATGATTACAAATATATTCTGGGTCACTTTTTGCTTCAAATATACCCATATTTTGGTGGACGGAGCCACAAGGATGCACTGATGACAGCTAAGCAGGCTGGTTGTGCAAATAGACATTGCTCTGCTCACTCTGTAGGTGTATCCAAAGAATTTGCAGTTGGCATCATCCATTAAATTCTCTAGTCCTATGGCATGAAGTGATTGAGGAATGATCCGAGAGAAGACAATTAAAAGATTTGCTAAAGCCAAGACCAAAAGAATTATATTTGCAGGCAATAGTTTTTTCTCTACAAGTTTTATGAGAACAAATTTGAAAATAATAAAGAGATTTCCTGGGACACCAATCACTGTAAGAAACATGAAAACAAAAGCTTTCAGAATATCCATTTCTACTAAACAAAACATAGAAGAAAAAAGATGGAGTGTTAGAAACTCATTTTAGGAAATATAATAAAGAAGATTTAAACAGATACTTTTAAAGGATATATCCAGTTATAAGTACATGAATTTGAGTCCGTTCTCAGTGTAATCATGTGTTTGCTGTCACTATGGCCCAAATAAGATGATGTCACCAGCCTAGTTCATATGGCTGTTAGAAGCATATATCTAAGAAATTGCAAACTACGCTCCAGTGACAATTTCAGGTGAGGCCCAATATAGGCTGAATTATCTCTTTGAGGACTACAGAGTACCTGTGGGTTTCCTTGGCTGTTGGGACTTCTGTTATTTATGGATTGTCTGATGGGCCATGTATTATAGGATTATGTGAAGAAACCAACTACTATGAACAAATGTAGAAATCCATGGTTGTTATCTCACCCAAGCTGCTGCTCAGAGAATGCAGTATTATTTAATATTACATTTACCAGTTAGATCAAGCAAAGTTTTTTTTTTCAATTTAAATAATTAAAAAAGCTCATGTTTCCTTGTTGCTACCTACTTTTAATACTTCTTATAGTACTCCCAGTGTGTTACCCGATGTATCCAGTGTTGACGGTCACACGTTCAGTAACTCAGGATACTCTTCTACAGTCAGTGAGCTAATTCTTACAGTTACGCAGGCAAAGCAATAAGAATCAGTGCACTGGAAGTTTTAAATTACCAGCCATGAACACATAAAGTGGCTATTGTAGCAGGGAATGAAAAGAACGCAAGGGCATTATGACAAGACTGTAACTAAAATATCTAGACAGAGCAGTTTAAAAAAGATCATTCCATTTGCAAAATAGTTGTTTTGCATGATCTAACAGAGAAATGAAATAATTAATAGTAACCAAAAAATGGCAAGGTCACAATGATGACAAATAATAGTCACCAAATAGCAGAATTGGTTTATTTAATTTAACTAAACAACAAGACAATTGCAAATATAAATGCAATTTTCTGTTGACATTACAGCACTTAATTGCTAGTAGAAAAATTAAAGGGATTGTGACACCATAGACATTTATCACCTATCCACATCTTAGACCACCACTAATCACGAATATGGGGACTCCGAGTCCCTCATCCTTCCTCACTGCGCTTGAGCCGTATTCAGCTATCTTCTTCGGTCCCTTAGACTTTGAATTGCGTAGAGTGAGTATGTTTGGCTACTGCTCCATCCAAAATTATCATGCTGCTCAACTGTAGTGAGGAATTGTGGGGGCCCCGATTTTAACGATTGGTGGGAGTCCCAGCGGTGGGGCTCCCAGTGATCAGACGTTTATCAACTATCCTGTGAATAGATGATAAATGTCTATGATGGTACATGTCATTTAATAGATATATTGTTTTCTGTTCATGTCTATGTATTCCTTACCTCTAAATCGTTTCCAGTTAAAAGCCTTTAAACTTATATAGTATTTATATTCATTGGATTCTGACATCATAGCACAGGGGAATAGAACACAGGTAATTAACATCTCCGTTGAAGCGCATACAATTAAATGAACAATGTGTTTAGTTAAATAACTTTTTTGTGTTTTGATCATTTGATATTTACTATCACATCGTATATATATTTATATTAGTCATAATAATAGACTACACATGAAAGAGATTGTCCACCAGAATTGCAGACATTCAAAGTCATATTAAGGGATTAGTGAATTAACATCTTTTCATGCATTTCCATTATTGACCATAGAAGCTTTACAAAGGTTTTATACTGTAATTACCGTATATACTCGAGTATAAGCCGACCCGAGTATAAGCCGAGGCCCCTACTTTTGTCACACAAACCGGGACAGCTTATTGACTCGAGTATAGCCTAGGGTGGAAAATGCAGCGGCTACTGGTAAATTTTAAGGCCGTGTTCACACGGCTTATTCCCGACGGATTTGTGAGCCGGATTGCGCTCACAAATCCGGCGTGAATAAGGGGCGGGACGGGGGCAGGGCCGGAGTGCGGCGGGGGCGCCGCTCCCCGGCCCCATAGACAATGCATTGTTTACGGCGCGTACGCGCCGTAAATAATGTTCATGTCACTTTCTCCCCCCGCGGCGGATTCGCCGAGCGGGGAGGAGCAATGGAATCCACTGTTCTCTATGAGAGCAGTGGATTACCGTAATTACTCCGATGGATTGGCGCCGTACTGCAGCGCAAATCTGGCGCGGAGTACGGCGCCAATCCGCAGAGAAATAAGCCGTGTGAACGAGGCCTTAAAATAAAAATAGATACCAATAAAATTACATAGGCAGGTATAGGCAGTTTAATGTCCCCCATAGGCAGATATAGGCTGGTAGAGGCAGTTTAATGTCCCCCATAGGCAGATATAGGCTGGTATAGGCAGTTTAATGTCCCCCACAGGCAGATATAGGCTGGTATAGACAGTTTAATGTCTCCCATAGGCAGGTTATAGGCAGGTATAGGTCGTTATAGGCAGGTATAGGAAGCTATATGTCCCCATAGGCAGGCTATAGGCAGGTAATTGTCCCCTTAGGCAGGTTATAGGCAGGTATAGGTCTTTATAGGCAATTATAGTCCCCCTAGGCAGGTTATAGGCAGGTATAGGTCCCCCTAGGTAGGTTATAGGCAGGTATAGGTCGTTATAGGCAGTTATAGGTCCCCTAGGTAGGTTATAGGCAGGCATAGTCCCCCTAGGTAGGTTATAGGCAGGCATAGTCCCCCTAGGTAGGTTATAGGCAGGTATAGGTAGGTATAGGTCGTTATAGGCAGGTATAGACCTGCTAGGCAGGCTATAGGCAGGCATAGGCAGCATTTTAAAACAAAAAAAACCCACTTACCTGACTCCCCGCTGCTCCGTCTCCCTCGCCGCTCCGCCTCCTCGCTGTCCGGCCTCCCGCGCGCTCTCCCTCATCTTCTCGGCCTGATGACATACGCTGCCTGTGCCGGAAACTCCAGACGGCCGCAGACGCCCGGAGTCCACTGCGGAGCACGGAGCGCTTGCTCTCTGCTCCGCAGTGGTATCTGTTCACCTGTATGCACACCGGAGGAGTCGCATACAAGTGAAGAGATAGCCGACAGCGCCCAGGCCACCGCAGCGCCTGGACACTGTCGGCTGTACTCAGCGTTCAGTTATATGCGCTCCCTGAGGAGTCGCATATAGCTGAAGTGTCCCTGTCAGCACTCGGGCCATCGCAGCGCCCGAGCGCCGACAGTGACTCGAGTATAAGCCGAGGAGGGATTTTTCAGCACATTTTTTGTGCTGAAAAACTCGGCTTATACTCGAGTATATACGGTATATGCATTTCTGGGTCCTCTTTTTCTTTAAATACATTAAGATCGAGATTTTTCAGTTGAGTATTAAATATCAATGTTAGGTTAACAAAAAAAGTGATTGTGTGTTCTCTGTTAAAATCATAAGTAGAGATGAGCGAATTTCTCCAAAATTCGATACGGCTGATTCACTGAATTTTTCCGAAAAATTTGTTTCATTCCAAATTTATTTGTGACTTATTGCGTTAAAAAACAGCTATTTCCTGGCTGCAGAGAGCTTGTATGGTGTTGTAGAACATTGTGCCATGCAGAAATATGCATAAGGCTCATGGTTTGGTATTGTAACAATGCTGTGATTTAGTATATAGTTACATAGTTACATAATTAGTACGGTTGAAAAAAGACATGTGTCCATCAAGTTCAACCAAGGATGGGTAAAATGTGGGTGAAGGGAGGGAGGCCGGGATTTTAAGCTCCGCCTCCCCACTGGTGAATGCCCTGAAACCCATAAGGCAAGAACCAATCTGCTCCAGTGGAGACCCCATCTCTGACCACAGAACCACCACCAGACCGGATCCAGAATTTTACATAGCTACCTACGCATTAATATGCGTAAGTTTCAGGTAGTTATCTAAGCCTTTCTTGAAACTCCTAACTATTCCTGCTGTAACCAGCTCCTCAGGGAGGCTATTCCACAGATTTACAGTTCTTACAGTGAAGAACGCTTTTCTCCTCTGGAGATTGAATCCTTTTTTCTCTAGCCGAAGGGAATGTCCCCTTGTCTTTGAGGGGGCTTTACATGAAATAATTTTTCCCCATACTTTTTGTATGGACCCTTTATATATTTATATAAATTAATCATGTCCCCCCGAAGCCGTCTTTTCTCAAGACTAAATAAGTTAAATTCTTCCAACCTCTCCTCATAACTAAGATGCTCCATTCCCCTTATAAGTTTGGTTGCTCGTCTTTACACTCTCTCTAGCTCCATTACATCTTTTCTATAAACTGGGGCTCAGAACTGAACAGCATATTCTAAGTGGGTTCGCACCAATGCTTTATACAGTGGTAGAATTATATCCTTGTCCCGCGAGTCCATGCCTCTTTTAATACACGCCAATATCTTACTTGACTTAGAGGCAGCTGATTGACACTGCATGCAGTTCTGTAGTCTATAATCTACAAGAACATCCAGATCTTCCTCAACAAGTGATTCTCCAAGTTTTTCTCCCTCTAGGACATGTTATGCCTGCAGATTATTTGTACCCAGATGCAGAACCTTACATTTATCCACATTGAACCTCGTTTGCCAAGTCGATGCCCAAACACTGTGTTTCCAGGTCTGCTTGCAATTACGAGCATCTTTCATTGATTGCACTAACCTACATAGCTTGGTGTCATCTGAAAAAATTGAAACCGTGCTATTGATTCCCTCCACTTTATCATTAATAAATACATTGAATAAAAGAGGACCCAATACTGAGCACTGTGGCACACCACTCATAACAGGGGACCACTCAGAGTAGGAGTCATTTACCACCACTCTCTAAGTACGTTCTGATAGCCAGTTTCTAATCCAATTACACACTGTTATTTCTAACCCAATGGATTCTAATTTACCCAAAAAACGCTTATGCGGGACAGTGTCAAACGCCTTTGCAAAGTCTAAATGCACAATATCCACAGCCGCGCCCCTATCCAGACTTCTACTCACCTCTTCATAAAAACAGATCATGTTGGTCTGACATCTTCTGTCCTTAGTAAAATCATGCTGGCAATCACTTATAATTAGTGATGAGCGATTGTGTCACCTATCGTTATCGAGTCGATAGTCGATATTGGCAATTATCATGACGATATCCGATAGTCGATAACAGATTATCGCCGATGACCATTAAAATCTATGGGAGAGGAACAATGCCTTCATTCTTACACCCAAACAGGGCTGGAAAAGCTGGAATTAACATCCACAACAGTAAACTGGATACGTGCTACATCTTAGGCAAGACAATTAGGCAACAAGAGTCACAGAAAAAACTGACAGACTATTCACTATCCTTGTCCTGTACCACAGCATGACCCTTAAACCTGCATGACCCACAAATTAAAAAGTGCCAAAAAGCAGTATTATTTGAACCATCATTTTACTTGAACTGGACATTGAATATCCCTGTCCTGGAACACAGCATGACCCTTAAACCTGTCTGACCCACAGATTAAAAAGTGCCGGAAAAAGGAGTCTTTGATCCACCATTTTAGTTGAACTGGACATTGACTATGCCTGTCCTGGACCGCAGCATGACCCTTAAACCTGTCTGACCCACAGATTAAAAAGTGCTGGAAAAGGAGTCTTTGAAACACCATTTTCGTTTAACTGGACATAGACTATCCCTGTCCTGGACCGCAGCATAACCTTTAAATCTACATGACCCACAGATTAAAAAGTGCCGGAAAAAGGAATCTTTGAACCACCATTTTAGTTGAACTGGACATTGACTATGCCTGTCCAGGACCGCAACATGACCTAAAAACCTGAATTACCCACAGATTAAAAAGTGCCGGAAGAAAGTAGTCTTTGAAGCAGTATTTTAGTGAAATGAACATTGACTATCCATATCCTTTAACGCAGCATGACCCAAAAACCCGCACAGGGGCCCTTATGGACCATCAGCAGAAAATATTATATGGATTAATATGGCAGCCTTCGCACCACTCACTACAAGCGTAATTTACTAGGAAATTTGTATAACACAATATTCATACAACTGAACTCTTTGCGCCAAACAGACGTACGGACTGCAATAAAACTATTTAAAAGTTATAGGGATAAGCTAAGCCAGTTTTTGGGAACACGGACATGCAGTGTTTGCTCTAGAACTGAAAACACAGGGACAATTGCTACTACTAGCAGAGGTTTGCTGGCCAAAATAGTGGTTGAAAACAATTGAAGATCACAGAACACACTGAGCTGCAACATATCTCCCTTCTTTTCACCAGCCTCTCCTGCTGACGCCCAACCAACCACACCACCCCACCCCCACAGCCCCACGGCTACACACCGCAGTAGATATCCTTAAAACGTTCTCTAACTAAATAAGAAGTGCAAGTCTCTAATCTAACTCTATTCTAAGCTGTAGGTGGATGGTTTCTTGTATTAGAAGTGACTATCAGAGTGGTTAGAACAGCTATTGGTTTAAACGCTGAGAGACACGTCCTGCTGTGAAGAGGCATAGACAGAGTATGAGCTCAAACGGGAAATGCAGCAGCATAGATAAAATGAGGTCACGTGATTTTTGCACCCAATGAGATCCTTTACACCACAAAGTGGTGACGTTTTTAACATCCTCCTCCCCCCCCTCTATCCTCAGAGCTGATTGGCTGGTCGCCAAAATGACAGGCAACGCTGAAAATGGCGCGATAGTAATAGATTATCTGTAAGATTGTCACCTAAACTATCGTGTGATCGGAAATTTCCGATCAGCCTAAAAATTGTGCCGATTTCAACTTCTGTTGATAATTTCGCTCATCCCTACTTATAGTATTGTATTCGTTCACATATACCTGTATATAGTCCCTTATGAGCCCCTCAAACATTTTTCCCACAACAGATGTTAAATTTACTGGTCTATAATTAACTGAGCAAGACTTGGGGCCTTTTTTGAAGATGGGAACTACTGGCATTATACCAGTTACCAGAGAATCTCTAAATATGATATACAGAGGCACACAGACATCCGAGTTGAGCTCATTAAGAACTCTTGGGTGTATGCCATCAGGTCCTGGAGCCTTGTTCACATTAAGTTTATTTAACTTTTTACACTGAGCCAATTAATTATAGCAGATGATGTATTAACAGTACAGGCACCACCTACATCTGCACTGGGTCCACCCCCATCAACTACTTCCTCATCGTTAGTATATATTGAGCTGAAGAACCTATTTAGTACCTCTGCCTTCTCCTGGTCCCAGTGACCAGCTCCCATTACAGGTTTTTAAGGGTCCTAAATGTTCTGACTTTGGTTTTTTTGGAAATTTATATGTTTTAAAGAATTTCTTGGGGTTTGTCTTGCTGTCCTGGGAAACCTGCCTTTCATTTGAATTTTAGCTGCTTTTATCACTTTTTTACAGATTTTATTAAGCTCTTTGTAATTTGCAAAGGCTAATGCTCACCCCTCTGACTTATATTTTTTAAATGCCCGTTTTTATTGTTTATTGCTCTCCTAACAGAAGGTAGAAGCTATGAACATTAAAAAAAAGGCATTTAAAAATATAACACGCAAAAGACTGGCGCCGTTCTTAGTATCGCTTCACACTTCACTTATCTGGGCAGTTACGGGGTCAAACCTCACTAAACAACTGAAGTGTTAACGCAGCCTGAAAGGGTAATGTCAGCGCCAGCTAGAAAGAACTGAGCAGAGGGCCAAAATGGTCAAAGAGCGCACTCCTTTTACACTGTCATCAGAAGATTCCACAGATTATGAGAGAACCTGTCCTGTTAAATGCTGATGCATGTAGAGCCCTCCCCATCGAAAGAGTGGAGATGGTGTCAGCAGTAATTCTGTCAAATAATTTATTTGTCTAAAATAACCTTTGAAATACAGCTTGTGTATTTGTCATATACACACATCTTCATTACAGGCAGGTTATTATTTTGGGATATTGTTCTCTGGGCCAAAGAGTAAATTTGTGACACTTATTTGTCTAAAAAAAAAAACCTTTGAAATACAGCTTGTCTGTAGTTGTCATATACACACATCTCCATTACAGGCAGGTTATTATTTGGGGCATTGTTCTCTGGGCCAAACAGTAACTCTTTGGTGCAGAGAACAATATCCCAAAATAATAACCTGCCTGTAATGGAGAATATGTACATGACAAAATCCCAAGCTGGATTTCAAAGTTTTTTTTAGACAAATAAGTCAGTTGGCCACTGCCTATCTGCACCATGGTCCATCCTCTCGCAGGTCTGATCGGGGGGTTCCCCAGAGCTCACGTACCACTGCTGTGAGGAGGCTGGGGGAGTAAGAACAGTACCAGCTCCATCAGCAGCAACCAGAGTCTGGAGTCATTGATGAGCAGCTTTCTTCACCCGCCTAGTGAGGAAGGTAATCATCAGCAGCAGCTCCTGCAGCAGACCCTGAAACAGCAGGTGGTGGCCTACTTGGACAGCACCCTGCCACCCCACATTGAAGATCCGCTTGACTTCTAGGTAGCCAAACTGTATTTTTGGCCGCAACTTGCCTAGATTGTACTAGAGAAGCTGTCCTGCCCGTCCAGTAGTGTGGCATCAGAGTGGGTGTTCAGTGTGGCGTCGGCCATAGTTACCCCAAGGAGAACTCGCTTGTACACCCGAAATGTGGAGAGATTCACTTTTGTCAAGATGAATCAGGCATGGATCAGCCAGGATTTCCACACAACAATGACTGATGCATCAGATTAGATCAGCCATGCCTCACCAAAACTTTGACAAATTAGTCTGGATTCTTCTGGCTACCAGCCTCAGCTACTATTCTGATGCTGCCACTTGCCTGATGCTACACATCTGCTGCCAGTTGCTCTATCTGCCTCCCACCATCTTTACCAGGGACTGGTATTGTCATCCACCTCCCCACTCTTCACTGGGCCATTATGTAGCTTTCTGATGCTGCTGCCACCTCACCACTCAGGTCTCCTCATGCTGCTGTTGTCACCTCCAGGCTATGTCACCATGTCACTCTCTGGCTTGATGTTGCTGCTACCTACTCATTATGTCACCTAGCTGCTGCCACCTCAAAATTATGTGTGCCACTCTCTGGCTTGTTGCTGCTGTTGCTGCCACCACCTCCACACTGTGTAATTGTGCCATTCTGTGGCCTAATCATGCTGTCACCACCTCCACACTGTGTGATTGTGCTACTCTGTGGCTTACTCCTGTTACTGCCACCTCCACACTCTGTGATTGTGCCACTCTGTGGCCTACTCATGCTGCTTCCAACTGACCACTCTCTTACTTGACCACCCTGTGGTTTCCTAATGCTGTTTCCACCCTCCACCACTCTATGACGTTGCCACTATGTTTGGTTTCCCCTTCTTTTAATCTGTTAGATGGAATGAATAGGACAGACACAACTGATTGTGTCTTCGGAGAAGCCGTAAGGTCAGTATGACATGGTCCTTTGTTTGCATCAGGATTGTCTGATGATTATCTAGCCAAAAGCAGGAGTGGATACAAAACACAGAAGCCATTTAAATATTCCATTTACTTGTCATCTCTGTTTTGCATCAACTCCTGTTTGTTTTTAGCTTTAGTAATACTGATGGACTATTGACCAATTGAAAGCGGACACTGACAGATCAAAGGAAGGGCAAGATCAGTGACGTCAATGCAAAATTACTGCCGACATCCTTTTCACTCTTTCGGAGGGAGGGGCTCTACATGTATCAGCGTTTAACAGAGCAGGAACTATATTTCAAAGATAGTTCACAACAATAAGTGAAAAAAGTAACTCTTTGGCACAGAGAACAATAATCCAAAATAAAAAAATGCTGGTTTAGGAACGTGTGTGTGTGTGTGTGTGTGTGTGTGTGTGTGTGTGTGTGTGTGTGAGTGTGTATTGCACAGAGTGCAATCTAGTGCTGCTGCAGAGAGATCCGTGTACATAAGAGACACAGTGGCAAGTGGCGGAATGTAAAATGACTGGCCTATTTATAGGGCTGTAACATCACAGAAGCTGACTGGCTGCTGATTGGCTACATGTCATGGCATTGAGGGCATTCCTTTCTTTCTCTCATAGTTCTTTGCCCCATGTCCCGCAATGTGCTCGCGGTCATTTTAGAAAAAAACATGATTCATTACAAGGAAATTCAGCTTAATTTAGAATCAATTTTTTCATGAAATTCGAAACAAATTCCACTTTGTTAGAATTGATTAACTCATCCCTAATCATAAGCATTAATGCCCTACTCACATCATGTTTTTGTAAACTGGAATAGCTTAAAAGGGTATTTGAAAATGAACCCATAGACTATAAGGAAAAAAAAAATGCTCAAAGAATTTACTATTCTTAATACTTTGTGAAGAATGAAAAAGCATTGACTGCAACACTTTTGTTTCCTGTTTCAAAAATGTACACAATGCATGCTTTATTTATTTATTTTTTTTTTTTTTAGAGTAAAAGGAAAACATGTGTAAATGTAAATCTTGATGTTGGCATACTTTTCTAAGATTTTTTTTTTTTGTATAGAATAGTGGGGTTGAAAAATTAATTTTTTTTCACATATCCACAGATATACTTCCATTACCTTTTTTCTGATAAAAATGCACAGAAGCAGATACAAGCACATGTTCATATGCTTAACATAAAATTAATGAATGTAATGTGAATGAAGCCTTACAATGGTGTGGACCCATTTTTGCAGCTATAACACCCTCCACTCTTTAAAGTTTACCCACGAGCTTTTGGAGTATGTGTGTGAGAATGTGTGCCCATTCAACCATTTTTGAGGTCAGGCATTGATGCTTTCTAGTGTCTAATGTCCATGAGGACTAATCATATCCATAAGAACAAACCATAAGCTCAATATGTGTATAGGAGTACAGTCCCACTAGGTATGGCCTTAAAAAAGGGCTTTAGATGCTGCAGCATTAACATTATCCTTCACAGGATTTAAGGGTTCCCAAACCCCCCCCCCCCCTGAAAAATGCTCCGGGGTCTTTATCGCTACTTCACACAATCTTAAGATAGGCAATAGTTAGAGATGGACGAATTGATTCTAACGAAGTGGAATTAGTTTAGATTTCAAAAAACCCGGTTCGGAACGGTCGGTTTGGTATTTTCCCATGAACGAAGTGTGTTCTCATTGAAAAAGGGCTCGAGCACATGGCTTACATGGGGCAAAGAATTTGGGGGGAAGAAGGATAGCCTGCATGACTTTGCGAGAGGGAACCCCAATCAGAGACCGGTGGGTTCTGTGACGTCCCCGCACTAATAGTCCGGGCCCGCAACGCGGGGGGGGTTCCTTCCGTTCACTGTACTGAGGGGGAAAGGTTCTCCCGGTTTTGCTTATGATAGCTTTACTAAAAACTCATTTTTAAAAGGTTTTTTTTTTTGGGGGTGTCACAGTTGTCTCAGAGACTGGTCTTTTCGTTTTTATTTGATTTTGTGGGGTATTGGATTGAAGTCCGTGTGGTCCATGCGCTGCATATACATTTTAATGCTATCTGCCAAGAATTAATTACCAAGGGGTTTGGCCCGTTTCTTTTGTATTCATTTAAGAACGCTTTTTTACAATAAAAAACCCACTTCATTTTGGCTGCTCAATTCTTTTGCGCAATTTACACGGGGGGTTAATTAAGATTTTTTCTGCTGTGGGGTAAAAAAAGAAACCCCGTCTTTTTTCCCGGGCAAAAAAAAAAATTTTTTCCTGTAGCCAATTCCAAGAAAAGGGGTTAATTAAATTTTTCTTTTGTTTGTGTACCGAAAAAAAAACCGCCTTTTGTAACCGTACAAAGGGTAGTTTTGGTGCTCAATTCTTTTGCGAAATTTTTTCCGGGGGGTTAAATTTAAGCATTATTCCTGCTGGGTGAAAAAAAATAAACGTCTTTTTCCCCAGCAAAAAAATACATTTTGCCTGTAGCTAATTCCCAACCGAAGGTTAATTACAAGTTTTTTTCTCTTGCTGTGTACCGAAAAATACACCCCCATTGTAACACGCTACAAAGTGGTATTTTTTGGCTGCTAAATTCTTTTGGAAATTTTACATCCAGGGGTTTTTAAGCGTTTTTTTTGCGTTGTGGGACTAAAAAAAAACCCGTCTTTTTCACCCCAAAAAAGACTTTTTTCCCTGTACATAATTCAAAAAGCGAAAGGTTAATTCAATTTTTTTTCTCTTTTTTGTTTGCGTAAAATACCGCCATTGTAACACCTACAAAAACTTGGTAGTTTTTGGTGCTCAATTTTTTTTGGCAATTTAACCCAGGGGGTTTTAAATTAAGCGTTTTTTTGCTGTTGTGGTGAAAAAAAAACGTTTTTTCACCGGCAAAAGAGACATTTTTCCTTTAGAAAAATTTTTCAGAAGCGAAGGTTAATTACAATTTTTTTTTTGTTGTGTAGCAAAAAATACACGCCATTGAAACACGCCAAAGCTGGTATTTTTTGGGCGCTAAAATTCTTTTGCGCAATTTACATCCGGGGGTTAATTAAGCGTTTTTTCTGCTGTTGTGGGAAAAAAAAGAAACCGCTTTTTCCCCGGGCAAAATAGACATTTTTACTGTGCATAATTCACAAGCGAAGGTTAATTAAAAGTTTTTCTTTTTGTTGTGTAGCGTAAAAATAACGCCATTGTAACAGTACAAAGCGGGGTTTAGTTTTTGGTTCTCGATTTTTTGCCCCCAATTTTACATCCAAAGGGGTTAAAAAAAGTATTTTTCTGCAGTTGTACTCGTAAAAGAAACTTTGTTTTTCCCCTGCCACAGAAGAAATTCTGTACAAATTCATTCCGAAGGTTAATTAACCCTTTTTGAGTTTTTTAATTCAGTAAAATACACAGAGTTTTTAAATGGAACAAACAAGTAAATTTTTCTCCGGCCTTTTGTGGAGCGCAATTTATACCCAAAGGGGTTACCCTAGCTTCTTAGTGGTTCATTTTAGAGGTCAAAAAAAGGGTGTGTATTTTCATTCAGTTTCTTCATCAAAAAGTTGTATTTCATTTTAGAACAAACAGTATGTCAGACAAGAGGTGGCATGCCTTCACCTGCGAGTGGCAGTGGCACAACTTTCCTGGAGCGGGCCCCGGTCCCCCAGCCAGCAGGGGACTGCCAAACCCAAAAGGGTTTTGATTGGTTGACTAGGTCTCCATTCCTCCAAGTGACTTTCTGAAAACCCCCCAGCAAGAGTGGGTTGGATCGTCAGACACAACCCTTATTTGGCGGGCCCGGGGGGGGGTCGACGGCCCTCCCTGTCCTAAAACCCCCCCCTTGCCCCCACCGGTTCCTCACCAGAGATTCTATATGTGGTCGGGGGCTTAGCGCCTTTTTGCGAAGATAAAAAATTTGAGGGGGGAGTCACACCCAACTTGGCAGGAAGAAAGGGGGGCCAATATCCCCTGCTTCTCCCAGTAGGCGGAAATTTAAGTGTGGAGGGGGAATGGGGGTTCTGTTGTGAGGGGTCACCCCTCTGAAACCAAAAACGGTAAATGAGGAAACCCGTCGATGAAACCAAATAGTTGATATGTATGCCGCACTTGAGCCGGGTGAAAAAGGATAAACGTGGGGAGCAGGGGTTCCTTTGCGGTCGAAACGGGCGCCAGCAATGGGTTTTGGGGGTGCGGCCGTGGTCATCAGGGGGTAGAAAGCAGTGGGAGGTCGGGAGCCAAGCGGCCCGGGATGAAAACCGCTTCTCAGGCCCAAGAAAGAGGGCACAGGGGCTCAGTGAGGCAGGGGCCCCGGGTAAAAAACAGATACCGGCGGTGTGGCGTTTTTTTGCAAGACCCGGGGGGAGACCGAATATGGGTATATGTAGAATCTGTAGGCAGAAAGTGAAAGCGTGGCCAGGGAGTAACATTGGCCCCCCAGGCCCCTGCATAAAATGCACGTCACCACCCGGGGTTGGCCCGGGGGGGAAACGTGCTCGATGTGGTGGTCCTCCTGCACCGCAGAAAGCGCACGCCCAGTGGCACGATCCTTTGCAGCCATAAAGGCCCCCACCTTCTGAGCTCTGCAGAAGGGAGTGTTTCTCTTTGCCATCATCTCCGGTCCGATTTCCGCTCCTTGCTAATCATGGCCCCGCAGTCGTCACGAGGCGATTGAAAAGAGATAACAGCAGGCCCAACATCCTAAGGGCAGCAGCTGACCGTGTCTGCTCAAGTTGTTGGTACTGAGTCCCCCCCTTTCCAAATGGTGGACTCTGCCCATCAGAGAACTAATGGCTTGTGCCGAGCCAAGATGGGAGTTCCAAGCCCCTATTTCTTTTCCAAAAAGGCACTACCAGCACTTTTTAAATATGTAAAAAGAAAGTGGGGCCCGTCCTTGAGCTTACGGTTTGTTCCAAGGTGCACGGGCACCGGGGCGTCTGGAGCGTAATACGGTCAGGGGCCGTAATGTCCTTTAGGGACCCTTGGGGGGAATGTGTTTCCCCGCCCGGACCCAACAAATTGGACAGGAACAGCGCTTTCTCCTCCAGTTTGTCAAACTGCGGCCCTGCGCCAATGTCCCCTCCTCCTCCTCCTCCACCACCCCATCTCACCCCAAAAATACTGCTCCACATACCCCATGTGTGGGCACAGCGGTGCAGCAGTTCTACCCCAGGCTTGCCTCGGAGAAGAAGCACAAAGGGGAGGGGAATGCTCCGCGTCATGCAGCAAGAAATCTGTGTGGCTTTCCCCCGCCCAACTGCAAATCGGGAAACCCTGGTGAGGGCAATGGGGGGTAACATGGTTCCGCGCTGGAGGGGGGTGTCCAGCGCCCTGCATGGCGCATGTGTTCAATTGGTTGTGAAAAGGTTCTGAAGTCTTCCACATCTTCAGAAGATTCTGAAAAATTGGCCAGGGGAAAATGTGCATGCACCCCTTTATCCTTCCTACAAACCAGGACACCCTCAAAATTGCAGCGGCAAATGGAAACCCCCCAAAACACTTGATATGCGATGTTTTCCACCGTTGAAACCCGCCTGCACATTTGGCCGAGAATGAACGGAAAGGCCATTAAAGATTTTTTGATGATCCCGGCGGACAGGATACTCCCCTGTGTAACTTTGAGTTAGCCAGTGGCAGCACTGCGTGACACCTGCCTTTGTTGAGGGCCCTTCGCGGAGGCACGTTATTTGTCAGTTGCCAGGACACGGGATAATAAACCTCATTTCCCTTGCTTCATGTCCTGGAAAAGAGTGAAAAATGGGTCTGGGCAGGGAATGGAAACAGTCCTGAACCAACATGGGTGGCCTACTTGGAAGCCTCTGCCCCCCATTAGAAGATCCCTTGGATGCTCAAACCCCAAAAAGGGGGTGTGGCCGCAACTTGCCGAGTTTGCGTGGAGAATGTCCCTGCCCGGCCGTATGTGGCTCAAGCGGGTTTCAGTGCGGTGGGGGGGACGTTACCCCAAGGAAACCCCTTGTCCACGGGAAATTGGCACGACCCTTTGGGCAAGATGAAAAGGCGGGATCGGCCAGGGTTTCCCAAACACCAATCCCCCCCTTAGGCGTCGACTACATCAGCCATGCGCCCCACCCAAACTTGAAAATGATCTGGGTTCAAAACCTGCCTCAACCACTATTTTGATGCCCCCCCACCCGCCGAGCCACCATCTGCTGACAAATTTTCCATCTGCCAAAACCAAAACCCTCTTTACCCGGGTGGTATTGCCCCCCCACCCCCACACTCTGTCATTGTGCACTCTATGACCTCATGCTGCTGCGTGTTTCTGGGGGCCGTTCATCCACACGTGTATTGTGCCACTTGTGGCCCCCCGTTTTTTTTTCCCCCTTCGAAAGTCATTTTGCCACTTTTGACCTCTGCTGCGCTGGGTTGTGCGTGACCTCCACACTGTGTCTTGTGCCACTCTTTGGCCTACTCCTGTTTTTGCCCCCCCAGAATGTCATTTTGCCACTGTCTGACCTCATGCTGCTGCTGCCCGTGCCCCCCACACTGTGTCTTGTGCCCCTGTCGATCATGCTGTGCTGCCGGCCCCCCCACACTGGTCATTGTGCCACTCCTGACCTCTGCTGTGCGTGTGACCCCCCTCTGAAAATTGGCCACCTTTTGGCCTACTATGTTTTTTTCCCCCTCCGAAAAGCTTGTGCCACTGTTTATTTTGTGCTGCTGCCGTGGCCTCCACACTGTGTCATTGTGCCACTGTCTGACCTCATGCTGCTGCTGCCGTGTCCTCCACACTGTGTCATTGTGCCACTCTCTGACCTCATGCTGTTGCTCCTGCCGCCGTCACCTCCACTCTCTGTCATTGTGCCACTCTGTGGCCTACTCCTGTTTTAGCCACCTCCAGAATGTCATTGTGCCACTCTCTGACCTCATGCTGCTGCTGCCGTGACCTCCACACTGTGTCATTGTGCCACTCTGTGGCCTACTACTGTTTTTGCCACCTCCAGAATGTCATTGTGCCACTGCCTGACCTCAAGCGGCTGCTGCCGTGCCCTCCACACTGTGTCATTGTGCCACTGCCTGACCTTATGCTGCTGCTGCCGTGCCCTCCACACTGTGTCATTGTGCCACTCTCTGACCTCATGCTGTTGCTCCTGCCGCCGTCACCTCCACTCTCTGTCATTGTGCCACTATGTGGCCTACTCCTGTTTTAGCCACCTCCAGAATGTCATTGTGCCACTCTCTGAACTCATTCTGCTGCTGCCATGACCTCCACACTGTGTCATTGTGCCACTCGGTGGCCTTCTCCTGTTTTTGCCACCTCCAGAATGTCATTGTGCCACTGCCTGACCTCATGCTGCTGCTGCCGTGCCCTCCACACTGTGTCATTGTGCCACTGACTGACCTCATGCTGCTGCTGCCGAGACCTCCACACTGAGTCATTGTGCCACTCTGTGGCCTACTCCTGTTTTTGCCACCTCCAGAATGTCATTGTGCCACTCTGTGCCCTACTCCTGGTTTTGCCACCTCCAGAATGTCATTGTGCCACTGCCTGACCTCATGCTTCTGCTGCCCTGCCCTCCACACTGTGTCATTGTGCCACTGTCTGACCTCATGCTGCTGCTGCCGTGACCTCCACACTGTTTCATTGTGCCACTCTGTGGCCTACTCCTGTTTTTGCCACCTCCAGAATGTCATTGTGCCACTGTCTGACCTCATGCTGCTGCTGCCGTGACCTACACACTGTGTCATTGTGCCACTCTGTGGCCTACTCCTGTTTTTTCCACCTCCAGAAAGTCATTGTGCCACTCTATGACCTCATGCTGCTGCTGCTGTAGCAGGTGCCTAGACATCCACTCTGTGTCAATATGCCACTCAGTGGACTACACCGGTTGTTGCCACCTTCAGAATGTCATTTTGCCACTGTCTGACCTCATGCTGCTGCTGTGGTTGCTGCCGTGACCTCCACACTGTGTCATTGTGCCACTCTGTGGCCTACTCCTGTTTTTGCCACCTCCAGAATGTCATTCTGCCACTGTCTGACCTCATGCTGCTGCTGCCGTGCCCTCCACACTGTGTCATTGTGCCACTGTCAGACCTCATTCTGCTGCTGCCGTGCCCTCCACACTGTGTCATTGTGCCACTCTCTGACCTCATGCTGCTGCTGATGTGACCTCCACTCTCTGTCATTGTGCCACTCTCTGGCCTACTACTGTTTTGCCACCTCCAGAATGTCATTGTGCCACTGTCTGATCTTATGCTGCTGCTGCCGTGGCCTCCACACTGTGTCATAGTGCCACTGTATGACCTCATGCTGCTGCTGCCTTGCCCTCCACACTGTGTCATTGTGCCACTCTCTGACCTCATGCTGTTGCTCCTGCCGCCGTCACCTCCACTCTCTGTCATTGTGCCACTCTGTGGCCTACTACTGTTTTGCCACCTCCAGAATGTCATTGTGCAACTCTCTGACCTCATGCTGCTGCTGCTGTGATCTCCACACTTTGTCATTGTGCCAGTCTGTGGCCTACTCCTGTTTTTGCCACCACCAGAATGTCATTCTGCCTCTGCACGACCTCCTGCTGCTGCTGCTGCCGTGCCCTCCACACTGTATCATTGTGCCACTGCCTGACCTCATGCTGCTGCTGCTGTGCCCTCCACACTGTCATTGTGCCACTCTCTGACCTCATGCAGATGCTCCAGCCGCCGTCACCTCCACTCTCTGTCATTGTGCCACTCTTTGGCTTACTCCTGTTTTTGCCACCTCCAGAATGTCCTTGTGCCACTGCCTGAGCTCATGCTGCTGCTGCCGCGCCCTCCACACTGTGTCATTGTGCCACTGTCTGACCTCACGCTGCTGCTGCCGTGACCTCCACACTGTGGCCACTCTGTGGCCTACTCCTGTTTTTGCCACCTCCAGAATGTCATTGTGCCACTGCCTGACCTCATGCTGCTGCTGCCGCGCACTCCACACTGTGTCATTGTGCCACTGTCTGACCTCATGCTGCTGCTGCCGTCACCTCCACACTGTGTCATTGTGCCACTCTTTGCCCTACTCCTGTTTTTGCCACCTCCAGAATGTCATTGTGCCACTCTGTGGCCTACTCCTGTTTTTGCCACCTCCAGAATGTCATTGTGCCACTGCCTGACCTCATGCTGCTGCTGCCGTTCCCTCCACACTGTGTCATTGTGCCACTCTGTGGCCTACTCCTGTTTTTGCCACCTCCAGAATGTCATTGTGCCACTGTCTGACCTCATGCTGCTGCTGCCGTGACCTACACACTGTGTCATTGTGCCACTCTGTGGCCTACTCCTGTTTTTGCCACCTCCAGAATGTCATTGTGCCACTGTCTGACCTCATGCTGCTGCCGTGACCTACACACTGTGTCATTGTGCCACTCTTTGGCCTACTCCTGTTTTTGCCACCTCCAAAAAGTCATTGTGCCACTCTCTGACCTCATGCTGCTGATGCTGCCACCGTAACCTCCACACTCTGTCACTAATGTTGCCACCTGAGCTCTCAGCTTGTTTTTTTCCAGCTTTCGCTGCCATGACTTTATCAGGCTACATTTCCACTTGAGTTTTTTGGTCAGTTTTGCCCTCTTAAGTGCCCAGGGAATTTTATAGTGAAGCGATTCTAAGAGCGGCGGCAGTCATGTGCATGTCATACTAAAACTCAACATTGTATGAAGCCCAAACCAAGCTCCCTCTGCATATTTAAGCATTGCACAACGTTCTACAGCACCCTGCATGCTCTGTGCAGCCTGGAAATAGCTTTTTTTTAACGCGATTTGTCCCGAAGTAATTCGGACCGAATTTATTTTTGTCGGGAAAGTCGGCGAAGTGACCGAACCAAATTTTTGAGAAATTCGCCGATCTCTAGCAATAGTGTTGCTTGAACAGGTTTCTGTTTGTATTGACAATAGCTTAGCAAAACTTTTTAATATCCTGTACCCAAATCCCAATAAAGTCTGTGGAGAAAAAATGTTGCATGTGTTTTTTGGCCTCTGGAAAGCACCTGCAACAGCACAATGGTTTCAAAATGCATGGGGTTAGGTTAACCATAACCTTAAAGGGGATTTCCCTTCTGACTGTTTCACAGAGCCAGTTTTAGACTTCCTGTTCAGGCTGTGGGTGACTCTACAACAGTTATTGTAATTTAAGTTTTTTGGAGGAGTAGGGATATTGGTAATTGAGGGGTTTCAATGGTCTTAACAGAAAGGCACAAGGATACAGAGCTAAAGGGTTGACGTTTGCCATTAAGAAAGATAAACAAACTCCTGTGCTGCTGATAAGACACAGCAGGGAGTGGCGTTAACATCCTGGTCAGGGCTCTAGAGCAGAGAGGTGGTCATCAGCCTAGGCAACCTGCTGTAAACAAGCAGGAGATAAGAACTGCTCTTACTCTGAAATGAAGCAATTTAGAACAGTAATGTATTTGGTAATAATCTGTATTTACCTTTGCCTACATGTTTAAAGATAATCAATGTGATGGGAAAACCCCTTTAAAAACGTAATGACTGCCCTCTATCTTTATAGGAGTATGCTAATACATTACTAAGTGTAAAATAGTAATCCCTTACTAGGATAAAAAAAAAAATAAAAACAAAAAGTGTAGAAAAAAATAAAAATATTTGATAAAAAATTATTGTGCATACATTACACCCTCCTAAAAAAAATATTAAATATACACACAACCATAATAACATGCAGAATTAATCTAACAGGTTATTTAATCTAAACAAATTCAGAAAAATACTTTTTTTAAGTTCACGCTGCAAAACAATTAAAAAAGAAATTCTGCAGTAATTTATATGTAAACTTAAACTATATAGCTACATAGTACGGTTGAAAAAAGACACGTGTCCATCAAGTTCAACCAAGGGTGGGGAAAAAGTGGGTGATGTGAGGGAGACAAGGATATTAAGCACAGCCTCCCCACTGGTTAATGCCCTGAAATCTACAAGGCAAGAACCAATCTGCTCCAGGGGAGACCCCGGCTCTGACCCCAGAGCCGCCACCAGCCAGGATCCAGAATTTTACATAGCTACGTACCCACTAATATTCTTTAGTTTCTGGTAGATATCTAAGCCTTTCTTGAAACTCCTTTCTCTGGAGATTGAATCATTTTCTCTCTAGCTGAAGGGAATGTCCCTTTGTCTTTTGAGGGGGCTTTACATGAAATAATGTTTCCCCATACTCTTTGTAGGGACCATTTATATATACAACTGTATCACTGAAAAAATTAAAAAGTTACGACTGTTGAAACGCAGGGAGGAAAAAACTAAAACATTCAGCTGTCCATTAAGGCCTTTTCAGGGCTGTAGTTTAAGGCCTCGTTCACACGGCTTATTTCGCCGCGTATTTGCCGACGGATTGACGATCGTCAATCCGTCGGCAAATCAGTCAGAAATAAGTAACAGCCTATTTTCCATTGATTTCAATAGAAAATACGGCTCGTCGTTCACACGACGCGTATTTCCGTGCTGGATTGCCGCCGCGGATTGACGACGGCAATCCGGACGGAAAAACAATGTGCATGTCAATTTTTTACGGACGTATTCACCACCTACAATGAATGGAGATGGTGAATCCGTCGGGAAATCAGGTACAAATACGTGCCACACTTAGTGGCACTTATTTGCAACTGATTTTCAACTGTTTTCAGAACGCATTTATGATCGGCAATCCGATGTAAATACGTTCTGAAATAAGCCGTGTGAACATAGCCTAAAAGGTTAACCATCAAAAATCATTTTGGGCTGACTTGAATCAATCACTGATATAAATGGCAAATTTAACCATGACCAGAAATCCAAACCACAATAGATATAGGCATTCTGCATTCTATTCATTGATGGACAAATCTGGGTCTAACGGATGCCCAGAGAACAGACTGTCAGATAGTGAAATGTGTTTCTTACAGGCTCAGACTGGGCCGCCGGGGGATCGGTGAATCCCCTGTTGGGCCCCCCCCCCCCCCCCCCCGAGCCGCTGTGGACCCCGGAGGCAGTACCACCGCTCCCTGGGGCCTGCCCGCGCATCCAGTCACTGAACGCCCGGGCCCTGCGTCCCGAGCGCTCAGAGACCCGGCCCGGGAGTTGGGGACTAATGTCATTAGGCCATTACTAATGGCATTAGGCCTTAAGCCTGCCGGGCGCCGGCCCCTACTGCTGACGTAGGCGCGCGGTGACGTCACATAACCACGCCGCCTATGCAGGGCGGCAGTAGGCCCCCCAAGATCAACTCCCCTGTGGGCACCAGACCCCCCAGTACGACACTGGTTTCTTAGTTATATTTTGATTAAAGTATAACAACCTAATACAATAATTGCATAACTTTATAGTACCATTAGGTTTAACATGAAGGAAAGTTCAGATACAGTAGCGGTAGAGTTTAAGTTAGGAAAGTTTGAATAAGAGAGCTGTAGGTTCAGCAGTAGCAAATTTTGCATGAAGTCATACTTGCCAACTCTCCCTTAAAAGTTGACAAGTTTCCTCGGTAAGCTGGATGGTGCAGACAGGTTCTGTGCCTGCACCAGGAGCCAAAGCAGGTGCTCTCTCCGACTAACTAATACCACCTTGCCAACCTGATATAAGGATGCTGATGGTTGCCATGGAAGCCAGAGCCCAAATTAAGGCTGTGAGATCTGCTATGTACAGAAGCCTACTAGGCTCACTTTGTCAAGTATGCATACACTACTGGTAGGTTTAATGATAGGAAAGTTTACATCAACTAGTATTATAAGGATTAGCATTAGTGATTTAAAGAAAAGAAAAATCATACACTAAAAAAAACAAAATTACTTTTGTATAATAATTTAGTATATGCATATATTTATATGATTCCAATTTATATTATTTTTATTCTTAGACACAAAAGGCCACATGTATGAAAACTGTCTAGGTCTAAAACTCACTTTGTTGCCCATAGCAACCAATCAGTGTGCCGCTTTTATTTTTCCAGAGCATTATATGAAATGAACGGTGCGCTGTGATTGGTTGCTATGGACAACAAAGTGAGTTTTAGACATAGACAGTTTTCATACATGTGGCCCAAAGTCTCGACTTTACATCTAGTAAAATACAGTAATAAATGTATAATGTATAAATGTACAATTTGTGTGTGTATATGTATGTATATATGTGTGTATATGTATGTATGTATATGTATGTATATATATATATGTATGTATATATATGTATATATATGTATATGTATATATATATATGTATATGTATATATATATATACACCCACCCAATGCCATGACCATGCACGAAAGGAAACCCATACCTGTCCGCAAGGCAGCCATGATAGCTACCTGTCTCAGTAACCTATTGCTACTGGCAGTAAATAGTCTCCCTTCCCCACCGAACCCAGGGTCTCAGTGCCACGTCTGTAGCAGGTATCCTGCTGAACTCCCCCTAGCGGCAGAAACATGTGACTGCCCAAGGTCGTTCTGCAAACACATATATATATATATATATATATATATATATATATATATATATATATATATATATATATTATACACATACTGACAAAATACTGACACCCTCTGCTCCCCAGCACTTATGGGCAAAAATATAACATGCTGAAAAAATATTAAATATGAGGTATTGGTTGATACAGTGGCCATTATATCTCGCAAACACACCTCATCCAGGGGAACAACTGAATGATAAAAAACTGCACATTAAATAAGTACCAGTTCACACCAGTTTGGACAACTATGTATATTCAAAAGCTCACAAACCTTGTCAAGGTTTCTTGTATCTTGGGAGTCCCTACACAAACAATTTACAGAAAAATCACATCTCAATGGCTAGACTAAAGACTGGACCCAGTAGGAGGCAACACAAGCCCCTGTGCTGTCTCCCCATATATTATACTGTGGCTTTTCTGCATACTGGTGTGAATAGGTATCAACTCAATGTGCAGTTGTTTATCATCTAATTGTCCCCTGTGAGGGATTAGCGTCCAGAGCAAGTAGTAGGCTGGGCTTCCACGGACAGAGACAGTGACACACTAGGTAAAGTTCAAGTCATTTATTTAAATGACAAATCAAAACAAACACGGCCTTAAAGGGGTTGTCTCGCTACAATGATTGGGTTGTAATTAAGATCTTTAAAAAACAAGCAGCTTTGCAATATATGTTCATTACAAATGTCCTACTGATTTTGCGTTATCCCTGTTAGTAGTAGTGCATCAGCTCCTGAAATCCCTATAGCAGCCGACCTGTTGATCTTTATCTCACTGGCTGTCAGTGCTGATGACTCATCTGTTTCTGAATACAGGTCAGAGCACAGAACCCCTCCTGCACAGTATGCTTCTGTAGTGGAGGGAGGGGAAGGGCTCTGGCTTCTGTGTCTGTGTAGCTGGATTAACCCTGTGTGTGCCTGCTACCTCCTGCTCTCTACACAGATTGAGGAGAGCAGAGATGAGGCTGATCTGTGGTCAGTAGATGTGACAGCAGTGAAGTGTGTTACTATAATCATGATGTGTCTGTGGAGCTCTGACTATACTAATAGAACAGATCAGGGGGGCATGTGAACGCTTCATGCTCTGCTGTATTAGTGATACATTGTGATTATAGTAACTCACTTCACAGCTGCCCTGTGTCTGTTCTGACAGGGTTTGTTTGTTGTTGCTTGAGATGTGGAGATTTGTATGCTAAGCAGGGGGTATAGGAACACTTACATCCCCCTTGCTCTGCTATTAGCATACACAGCTTCACAGACCTCTCCACACTCATAGATCAGCCCTCTCCTGTCTCGTGACTCTGTGGAGCTGACAGTGCAGCTGATCTAGCAGTGAGCAACCTGCAGCAGACCTAGGCAGGCACACACAGGGTTAACCCTGGCAGAAAACCCCCTCGCCCTCCCCCTGCTGTATAGAAGTTATGGAGGAGAGCTTTCTGTGTGCTGAGGGGAGGGGGGAAGAGGGAGAAGAGGCAGACAAGAAACAAGCCCCTAAATTCAAAAATCCTTTGCTGCCAGAAGCATTGAAGTAGGCTGAAAGCTTGTAATGAGACAACTCCTTTAACTTCAGGCCTAAAACATAAAACCTGCTCGGCTGAGCACTAACTATACACAAAGACGGACCTAACTATACCAGGGACACACTAAGTAACCCTGGGCAAAGCTGCAAACATAAATAGCATGTGCTACTCACATCAGGGCTCCAGCAAACACCAGCAGCCATGACAGGCCTGGAGACTCAGGCTTTATAGGCCTGACACCAACCTCACCTGGTGCGTGGGAGTGGCCACTCACCTGTCTCTTTGACCACTCCAGAAAAGCCGACCCAGATAAAGCGGACTGGAATCGCTTATGCTAACAGGTCAGTAATCACTGAGACCTAAGACCTGTCGGCTTCCCTTCACCGAGCCAAGGCCACTCGGTGACACGCACTGGTCCATACATTTCCTAAGGCCGCATAGGACAACATTCTTGGGGAAATATACCTTCCTTCAACCACTCCGCCTGTCACTGTCTCACACCCCCTAGTGGAGAGGTGTGTGAGCTACTGCTCAGCATTTATCTTTCCCAAGTATCCCAGGGGCTTGCATTGCCTCCTACTGGGTTCAGTTTTTAGTCCAGCCATTGAGCTGTAGATATGGCCCTGGTGTGTTTCTTTAGACTTTCCTGTGATGTTACACACAGAAGCAGTGTGTTTATGGTGTGCATTAAAATACATCCACAGCTGTGTCTCTAACTCAGATGTTGCCAAAAAACTTATCAGAAGCTTCCAAAGACATGACATCATCATGTGGTCTGTCTCAAGTTGTTTAAAGGCATAGTATGTAAACTTTTGACTTTGCAGAAAGTAATAAAAATGCCTAAAACAATTCTCTCTCTCAATAATATGGCATTTGACAAATATAAATAATTTTGTAATCCTAATTGACCTATATATACACATTATCAGTACATATCATCTGGTAATACTGGATAGCAACAAGATGACAACAAAGCCCAGTAATGACCCACATGAATATCTCAACAAAGTGTAAAGTGAGGGTTGTCCAGTAGTGTTAATCGAACTGTTCTAGAAAAGTTAAGTTCTAGTCGAACTTCTCGAATTTTTAGAACTCGAACCGAACTAAAGTTCTAGTTCTAGTTTGACACGCCATTTTCAGTTTCATTTACAGCTGCTTTCTGCACTTTTGGTGGCCATCCAATCACATTCCTGCATTTTTGGCAGCCATCCAATCAGTGCAGAGCATAGAGAAGTGTCAAAATCATCATCGCTGAGGTGTAGGGCTCTCATTGGCTGCTAAAATCATATGACCATGTTATATATATTTCACTGTGTTGCATTCTGAACGTCATTTTCAGCTCACTCTGTACTGTACAGACTGCTCTAGGTTAGTTAGATAGCATTTTCCTCTCGATAGACATTAATAGTTAGAGAGTTTGGTATTGCTAGCTGCATCTTTCCCACACCCAGAAGCTGTTAATTGGCGACATTTGCAGGCTCACGTAACACCTAACTCTCACATACATGAATATATTCTACAGGGTGCTTGGATTTGCTAAATCATACTCAGTGCCCAAAAGTTCAGTTTACAGTTTTGGGGGTTCAGTAATTGTATAACACACCGTCTCCAAATCTCCTATGTGTCAAAGGGGCTTTTGGGTCCCTCAGGATGCAGGGCCCTCTAGCGGCTGCTACCGCTGCACCCCCTATAATGATGCCCCTTCCAGCTGAACCTCCATGTTCCCCATTGGGTTGTTCTTGCTGCCACCACATATATCCCATGTACAAAGCTTGCTAGCAGAGGCGTAACTTGAAGTTCTCTGGCCCTGGTGCAAAAAGTAAAATGGGGCTCCTCCAAGTTAACATGTGCCATTTCCAATAGCGGTGTCGTTTTATGTGTCAAAGTGGCTTTTGACTAGTGATGAGCGATCAGCAAAAGAATTGTGATCTAGACGATTGCCGTTTTTGAGAAATATCGCGCCGATTTACGAACGCCGATCTCGATCGACTGTCGATTCCCATTAACGTCAATGGGAGAGGATGACCAGGTTAATTTTTAGACCCAAACAGATGAGGAGAAGCTGGAATTACCATTCACAACTGTAAACTGGATAGGTGGTACATCTTATTCAAGACAATCAGGCTCTAAAGAGTCACAGAAAAAAAATTCACAAGCTAAAATAATTCATTCCTTTCAATGGTTAACCGAAAAGATGAGGACAGCGTAGCCACAGCAGGTACCGCGGTAGCAGCTGCTACGGGGCCCTCGTGACACATAAGAAGACATTGATATTGGAAATGGCACGTGATAACTGGCAAGGGACCCCTATCACTTTTTGCACCAGGGACCAAGAACATGTCATATATGTGGTGGCAGCAGGAACATCCCAATGGGGAACACGGAGGTTCAGCTTGAAGGGCCGTAGTTTTAGTGGGTGCGGTGGTAACAGGGCTGCCGTCAGTCGTTTATTAACTGTTTCATGGCCACATGCAGCTAAATCAAATGGGGCGCCCACCCATTACTACTTCCCATTTTTAACATATCACTGGGCCCCTTTTTTATTAGGGCCCCTGACAGGAGTACTGCCCTACTGGCACCCCTGACATCCCTTTTACAGTAGCCTGACCCCAAAACCTGCACAATTGCCCTTATGGACCCTCAGAATAAAATTAGCAAGAAGAAAGCAGCATTTTAAACAAGATTTTTGTAAAAAGGACAGTGACTATCGCTGTCTATTACCGCAGCATGACCCCAAAACCAGCACAGATGCCCTTTGGACCCTCATAATAAAATTGCAAGAAGAAATAAGTATTTGAACCAATATTTTAGTGAATAGGACATTGACTATTGCTGTCTTTTACCGTATATTTTGTGATTTTAAGGGAGTGTAGGGACCTGCAATAAATGAGGAGCCGTGAAGGAGGCTTGCAGGCTTACAATATAGTGGCCATTATGTTAACCAATACCTCATATTTGATATTTTTCCAGTATGTGAAAATAGTTTTTTAGCCCAACAGTACTGGGGATTGGATGCCAGCAGAATACCAGCAGCCGCCCCCCTCATGCATGGAAGGTGTTCGAGCGACTGTCTTACGGGTATATGTGCATCTGTTTAGTCTCCAAACGTATGGTACTGTGGCTTTTTGGCTTTTTTGCATGCTATGTGAATAGATGTCAATTTAAGGTGCAGCTTTCTGTCCACCTAGTGGAGAGATATATGGATTACCCCTAATCAGCTGCACCTGGTTATTTTTCTTTAATAGCATGGGGGCCTATGTTGCCTCTATGCTGTGTTTAGTCTCACTTCAGCTTTACTAGCAGTGAGTATGGCCATGTTTCTGTTTTTCTTCTGAGTTACATTCCCCCCCTTTTTCTGTATATTTTGTGATTTTAAGGGAGTGTAGGGACCTGCAATAAATGAGGAGCCGTGAAGGAGGCTTGCAGGCTTACAATATAGTGGCCATTATGTTAACCAATACCTCATATTTGATATTTTTCCAGTATGTGAAAATAGTTTTTTTGCCCAACAGTACTGGAGATTGGATACCAGCAGAAAACCAGCAGCCGCCCCCCTCATGCATGGAAGGTGTGCGAGCGTCTGTCTTACGGGTATTTGTGCATCTGTTTAGTCTCCCAACGTATGGTACTGTGGCTTTTTGGCTTTTTTGCATGCTATGTGAATAGATGTCAATTTTAGGTGAAGCTTTCTGTCATCCTAGTGGAGAGATATATGGATTACCACCAATCAGCTGCACCTGGGTATTTTTCTTTAATAGCATGGGAGCCTATGTTGCCTTTATGCCGTGTTCAGTCTCATTTCACCTTTATTAGCAGTGAGTATGGCCATGTTTCTGTTTTTCTTCTGAGTTAAATTTTTTCCCCCCTTTTTCTGTATATTTTGTGATTTTAAGGGAGTGTAGGGACCTGCAATAAATGAGGAGCCATGAAGGAGGCTTGCAGGCTTACAATATAGTGGCCATTATGTTAACCAATACCTCATATTTGATATTTTTCCAGTATGTGAAAATAGTTTTTTTGCCCAACAGTACTGGAGATTGGATGCAAGTAGAATACCAGCAGCCGCCCCCCTCATGCATGGAAGGTGTGCGAGCATCTGTCTTACGGGTATTTGTGCATCTGTTTAGTCTCCCAACGTATGGTACTGTGGCTTTTTGGCTTTTTTGCATGCTATGTGAATAGATGTCAATTTTAGGTGCAGCTTTCTGTCCACCTAGTGGAGAGATATATGGATTACCACCAATCAGCTGCACCTGGGTAACTTTCTTAAACAGCATGGGGTGCCTATGTTGCCTTTATGCCGTGTTCAGTCTCACTTCAGCTTTACTAGCAGTGAGTATGGCCATGTTTCTGTTTTTCTTCTGAGTTTCATTTTTTCCCCCTTTTTCTGTATATTTTGTGATTTTAAGGGAGTGTAGGGACCTGCAATAAATGAGGAGCCGTGAAGGAGGCTTGCAGGCTTACAATATAGTGGCCATTATGTTAACCAATACTTCATATTTGATATTTTTCCAGTATGTGAAAATAGTTTTTTTTTCCCAACAGTACGGGAGATTGGATGCCAGCAGAATACCAGCAGCCGCCCCCCTCATGCATGGAAGGTGTGCGAGCGACTGTCTTATGGGTATTTGTGCATCTGTTTAGTCTCCCAACGTATGGTACTGTGGCTTTTTGGCTTTTTTGCATGCTATGTGAATAGATGTCAATTTTAGGTGCAGCTTTCTGTCCACCTAGTGGAGAGATATATGGATTACCACCAATCAGCTGCACCTGGGTATTTTTCTTTAATAGCATGGGGGCCTATGTTGCCTCTATGCTGTGTTTAGTCTCATTTCAGCTTTACTAGCAGTGAGTATGGCCATGTTTCTGTTTTTCTTCTGAGTTAAATTTTTTTCCCCTTTTTCTGTATATTTTGTGATTTTAAGGGAGTGTAGGGACCTGCAATAAATGAGGAGCCGTGAAGGAGGCTTGCAGGCTTACAATATAGTGGCCATTATGTTAACCAATACCTCATATTTGATATTTTTCCAGTATGTGAAAATAGTTTTTTTGCCCAACAGTACTGGGGATTGGATGCCAGTAGAATACCAGCAGCCGCCCCCCTCATGCATGGAAGGTGTGCGAGCGACTGTCTTACGGGTATTTGTGCGTCTGTTTAGTCTCCTAACGTATGGTACTGTGGCTTTTTGGCTTTTTTGCATGCTATGCGAATAGATGTCAATTTAAGGGGCAGCTTTCTGTCCACCTAGTGGAGAGATATATGGATTACTACCAATCAGCTGCACCTGGGTTTTTTTCTTTCATAGCATGGGGGCCTATGTTGCCTCTATGCTGTGTTTAGTCTCACTTCAGCTTTACTAGCAGTGAGTATGGCCATGTTTCTGTTTTTCTTCTGAGTTAAATTTTTACCGCAGCATGACCTCAAAACCAGCACAGATGCCCTTATGGACCCTCAGAATAAAAATTTGTACTAAGAATTTGACTATTTAAAACAAGATTTTTTCCAATGCTGCTGCTACGGCTACTTGCCATTCTATTGCTGTAACGTTGCTGACGTTGTTCCACCTTGACATTAGAACATGAAGAAGACGCAATAGATGTCTCCAGGTGGTCAATGAGCCCTGTCTCAAATTCCTGCATTCTACTGTCAAATTGAGTGGGTGGAAGGAAATTGCTGACTTTTGATTTGTAACGTGGAGCAAGGAGGGTGGCCACACAGTAACCGCTGTTCATTTTGATTGCCTTGAGGCATATGAACTTTTAAATGAGTATGTGAATTAAGCTTTTTTTCAATACGACCTTTACTATTGCTGTCTTTTACAGTGACATGACCCCAAAACCATCAAAAATGCCCTTATTGACCATCAGAATAAAATTTGCAGGAAGAAATTAATATTTCAAACAAGATTTTTCTGAATTGACATTGAGTATCGCTGTCTTTTACAGCAGCATGACCCTAAAACCAGCCATAATGCCCTTATGGACACTCCCAATAAAATTTGCACAAAGAAATACAGACGGTTGACAGTCAAGATGACGCAGCAACGCTGACAGTCGGGCCGAAGCAGTGTACGAATGTCGGCAGTGTGAGCTAAGGCCTCGAGTCTTTCTCAGAAGACAGTCAAGACCCAGGTAGTGCTTGCAAAGTTTCTGCCTATACGAGAATGCTTGCCCCTCCATATAAAATTTGAAAAACCCTTAGGTAGCACCATCACATCCTTATGCTTAAGCAACAATGGAATATTTTGCAAAGGATATTATCACATTATGTCATAAACTCATCAGGAATGGGCTCAAAGAGTTCAGGTTCTTTTCCACAAGTTGGGACGAAGTGAGCATCACTTAGTAACGCGGGCTGATGCTCCAGGACCCCCCTGGTGCCCTTCTCCTTGGCTTCCTTTTTCTTCCTCTTGTTTTCCTTGATGTGCTGGAAAAAACTCTCTCTGCTCTTATAGTGGCGAATGTGCTCCACACAGACGTTGATTCTTTTGGCAAGAGTTTTACCATTGATCTGCTTGTTCACAATTAGACCCAGAGAATACTGTTTAACATAGTAAATCCTACCAGTCTTGCCATGATAGCATTTAGGTGGCGTGCCTTTTTGTATGGTGCCAATACACTTAATGTACACAATGTCGCCCTTCTTGTAGATGCGCATGTATGTTGCCAAAAGCAGAACTTCATATTAAGGAAGGGTCTGGAGAACATATACCGAGTTTCATGCCTTTTGCATCTTGTGTTTGTCATTTTTACACCTTGAAAATGGCGAGTCCAGCCGAAAGAGAGGAACCGGCTTCCTTCTCCTCCTCTGAGGGCATCAGCGATTGGGCATCAGAGCAGACAAAATCATCCTTATCGGGTGACATTTGGCCCGTCTTTGCTTCAGTTTGGACTGATGAGGATGATGACCATGTTTGTGGCCATGACTGAGAGGAAGATGAGTTACAACCTCTGGATGCAGGGTGTGTTATCCACTGAAGAACAGATTGGTGCTGCTCTTCAGTGATGACAGGCCATGTTCAAAAATATAAATATTAAAAATGATTGGTTCACAGTGTCTTATTGAAGAATTGTACTCCAAAGACAACAAATCACAAGAGTCCTTAAATCTCTATAATTTCCTACTTGCAACTAGGATTATAAACAAAAATGTCTCTATCGACTATCCGTGAAATAGGGTCTTATGGAAGAAACGGGTCTGATAAATTGGCTGCTCCTCCAAAACTGCAGCAAGGAACTTAAAAGAAGAGGACTGTGTAGCTATAGTAGGTGCAGTGGTAGCAGCTGCTGCGGGTTCCTTTGACCCATAAGAAGACGCTGGTAGTGGAAATGTCACATGGTAACAAACAGGAGCCCCCTATCCCTTTTTTCACCAGGGCCCAAGAACATGTCATATATGGGGTGGCAGAAAGAACATCTCAATCGGGAACATGGAGGTTCAGCTGACTGGGCTGTAGATATAGTGGGTGCGGTGGTAGCCAGGGTTGCCATCAGTCATCTATCAACCGTTTCAGGGTCCCATGCAGCTAAATAAAATGGGGGCACCCACCCATTACTAGTTCCTATTTTTAACATATCACTGGGCCCCTTTTTGATTAGGGCCACTGACAGGAGGACTGCCCTATTTGCGCTCCTGGCACCCCTTTTACAATAGCCTGACCCCAAAACCAGCAGAAATGTCTTTATGGACACTCAGAATAAAATTAGCACAAAAAAAAACAGAATTTGAAACAAGATTTATTTGAATAAAACCTTGAATATCGCTGTATTTTCCAGCAGCATGACTCCAAAAGTGCAAAAATGACCTTTTCAACACTTTTAAATTGGCAAGATAACCCAAAAAGAAGCAGAAATGAACTTTCGGACGCTCTTTAAAATTTTGAGGAAGAACTGACTGAGACAAGATTTTTTGGAATAGGACCTTGACTATTGCTGCCTTTTAAAAGCAGCATGCCCCCAAAAACCTTTGGGAAATGTTTAAAAAATTTTAAAAGAAGAAAATGAGTGTTTGGGAAAAATTTTTTTTTTCAACAAAACCTTTTCTTTTGGGTTTGTCCTGACCACAAAACCAGAAAAATTTGACCTTTTGGTCCTCTGAATACAAATTAGCAAAAAAGAAAGGGAAGTATTTTAAAAAAAAGTTTTTTTAAATTGGGAAACCCATTTCTTTTTCCAAGAGGAATGTGTAGTTCACATTGTGAAGTAGACTTGCTACTAATCGGTGACCTTGGCAGCTGGGGCAACAAAATCATCAGATCCACGCTTGATTCATTTTGATAAAAGTCAAACGATCCACATTCTCAGGGGAAAGCCGAATACGTTTGTTAGTTATCACTCCGCCAGCTGTGCTGAAGGTCCGTTCCGAGATGACGCTGGCTGCTGGGCAGGATAACACATCTATGGCGTGCCGAGCAAGCTCGGGCCATTCATCCATTGGGTCCGGACCATGTCCAAAAACATTGGTGTTGAGCCACAGGTAGCTATGGACCATTGTCTTAAAGCGGTCTCTGTGTGTCTGATTTGTGCCCTGCCTTACAGGCATTGGTGAGGTGGTAAATGACGATTGCCACAGGTCACCCATTAGGCTTCTGCCACAATTCCTACTGCTGCTGTTGCTGCTGCTACTACAGCTACTTGCCACTCTACTGCTGTCACGTTGTTGACGTTGTTCCACCGTGACATTAGAATATGAGGCAGATGCAACAGATGTCTCGAGTTGATCAAGGAGCACAGTTTCAAATTCCTTTACTCTACTGTCAATTTGTGTGGGTGGAAGAAAATTGCTGACTTTCGATTTGTAATGTGGATCAAAGCGTGGCCCAGTAACTGCTGTTCATTTTGATTGCCTTGATGCATGGATCATGTTGAAGGTAATGGAGCATCCAAGCACTCATGTGAGAGATGCAGTCAGGATTTCCCAAGCCTCGGGGTCAAGGGGCACTAAAAAGATCTTCCTTGTCTTCCTCCTCCACCTCAACTCTGTGCCAACCTCTTTCCACCGTAAGGACATCGGTACCGTCGGTGTCCAGCCATGCCTCATCCTCCTCCGCTTCCTCATCCTCAGCATCAATACAGCCGTGGCTAGCATCATACGCTGTACTCTGAGAGCTGAAGTGCCACCCTGCACCAGCCCCGGATCCCGAACCACTGCCTAACGAAGACCTATAAAGTTGGGAAACTATTGGGCCTTCTAGATCAGACGGCGAGTAAGGCTCTGTGTCCGCATTTGTGTCCACTTCCTCCTCCTCCGTGGGGCTGCTGTTTCGAGTGTAACATTGTTAAAGAAAAAAATTAAACCCCAATGGGCATGTGAAAGGGCATTGTCCTCACTGACCCTTTTTTTGCGTCTTTAAAAATGGCAAAATGGGGCAAAATCTTTACCCGCCTACACCTTTTATGGTCAACACCCTGAGGTGCACCCTGTTATCAGGCCCTGCGACACTTTTTAAATGCTAAAGGCTTTATACTGGACAACCGGGGCGTGGGGGGTTTGGGAATCCCAGTGTATTGCCCTGTAACAAGGAGGTTTTTTTTCGGGAGGTCAAGATGACCTGCAACGCAACCATCGGCCCAAGCAGGGGGCGAACAGCGAAATGTGAGTCAACCTCGGCCTTTCAGCAGGAGTCAAGACCCGGTAGGTTTAGAAAATTTTTTGCAAAGGTTTTAGATGTGTGCCAGGGAAGGGGTGTGTGCAAACCCATGATCTTTAAAGGGCAGCAAGGGGATTTTTCCCCTTTTGCACACCACCCTTTTGGTCGCAGAGCCACCACAGCTCTTACTGTGGGTTGATGGGTTTCCCAAAAAACAAAAATTTCAACAGGCCCGGTTTTTTCTTGGCCGGATGTATCCGTGGAGCTTGGGATCTAAACCTGCACCATCCAGAGTGGGAAGAGTGGCGCCAGCTGAACCCCCCATCACACCAAGCTTAACACCCCCCAATCCTGAGCTTCACAGAGATTAGTGGCCTTGACTGTATTGCTATCCATGTACTTTGGGCAGTGGACTTTGGGACACAGATGCAGCAGCACTCGGAGATTTTTCTGAGACGTGGTGGCCCCGGGCAGGGGCGGCTTTTTGGGGAAAAAAATGATTTTTAGGGGGAGGCAAGGGCCTGGTGGGGGAACCCAAACTGTGTTACCTTTGGGGGAGGCAACCTTCCAAGAAAGGCCCGGCAATGCCCAATTAGGCTTTTGGGGTTTAGGATGGTTTGGGGGGAAAAAGGGTTTTTTTGCTCCCCCCAACCGGAACCCCGAAGGGGGGGTTCTAGGGTGGCCCCCTGTATGGCTGCAGGTCAAATGGTGGGAGGAGAAGGGGAGGGTGGTCTCTGGTGGTGGTGGTGGTAATCGGTGACAGTTTGTGGCACTGGGGCTGATGCTTGCTCATGCCACTCCGGGACATGGGCAGCAGAGGAACTCTTGGTCTTGGACGTGACGGAGGAGGAGACAGAGGGTGTCACAGTGGTTGGAAGCCCAGGACCTGTTTGGCCTTTTTTCTCCAAGCGATTCCTCCACTTCAATTCATGCTTTAGATGTATGTGCCTATTCATGTTCGTGGTGGTTAAACACTTTAGATTCTTCCCTCTGCTGATTTCGTTGACAGAAAATCCGGCGTATGATGTCACTCGGCGAATCTGAGGCTTGATCGAAAAAGGCCCAGACTTCACAGGTCCTGGACCTCTTCAATGGTGATAACCTAGTAGTGGTGTTTCCACTGCCACCACTGACCATAGCTGGCGGATTAATCTCTGCGGACTTGTGCAACTGCCCTCTCCCTTTCTGAGGCTGGACCTGAACTGACACTACCCCTTTATCTTTTTCCTCGTCCACTGATGCGGCGTTCACAAGCAACTGCTGCTGAAAAGACCACGTTGGATCCGCAATGTCATTATCAACATCATCACCGGTGACTTCTTCGTCCTGACAGTCTACATCCTGGAGCTGCGGGCTAGAAGCCACAGGCACTGCAAGGCGTTGCTGACCACTCGGGATTTCTGCCGACTGACCAGCTTCCTTCTCCTCTGAGGGCATCAGCGATTGGGCATCAGAGCAGACAAAATCATCCTCTTTGGCCTCTTGATCTTTTGAAATGCTTTCTGACCCCAACCACATTGTGTCATTAAAGAGCTGTTCAGAACATGGATTATCCACAGTGGTCTGTACATGGGTTGACATTTGGGATACGTTTGCTTCAGGTTGGACTGATGCTGACGATGATGATGACATTTGTGGCCGTGACTGAGAGGATGAGGAGGTAAAACCGCTGAATGCAGGTTGCGTTAATCACAGAAGAACAGATTGGCGACACTCTTCATTATTGAGATTCACAGATAACCAACCGAGCGATGACAGGCCTGACGGTCCTGCAACTAACGATGTGTTTGCTTGCGTGTTGTCTGGAGCACTGGAAGGAGCGCCTTGTCTCATACTTCGAGCTCCACGTCCTACCCCCCTCTTTGCTTGCTTACCACCTCTTCTTCACTCCATGTTCAGAAAGATAAATATTAAAAAAGTCTAGAAGATTTGTTCAAAGTTTTATTGAAAAAACTGTACTAAAATGACAGAAAATCAAATGTTTTAAACCCCTAAAATTTTTCCAAAGGGAAACTAGGATTAGAAACAAAATTTTTTTCTATCGAATATCTGTGAAATGCGGTCTTATGGAAGAACTGTAACACCGAATTAACAGTGTTCTTGCTTCAGGCCTTGTAATTTACAACAGCCAAGTAGGACTAGCAATAGACTTTTTTTTCTACGGAATATCTATGAAATGTGTTTTTTTCCCACAACTGACAACCAGGAGTACAAATAGAATATTTTTCTACAGATTATCTAAGAAATGTGGTTTATCTGACAACCAGAGGTAGAAAGAGAAATTTTTTCTATGGAATATCTATGAAATTAGGTGTTGGGGAACAACTCTGACAACCAATCAACAGTGTTCTTCCTTCAGTCCTTGTAATTTAGAACTGCCAAGTAGGACTAGAAATTGACTTTTTTCTACGGAATAGTGAAGCAATGTTGTCTTATGTGACAAGCATTAAGGATTAGAAACAGGATTTTTTTCTTTATGGAATATCTTGGAAATTGGGTCTTATGGAAGAATGGGTTCTTTTACACCAGCTGTCCCCCCCCCCCCAAAAAAAAAAAAAACCACAAAAAAAAACTGCTGCATGTGAATAAAGGGAACGGAATGAAATTTTCTGCCAAAAAGCTTTGCATCAAAGTTATTTCTGTTTAGGGCTGATTTCTTAAGTGTCCTGTACACTGGCTGTCCATATTACACTGCAGCAAAGACGTTGTGGCCCAGAAATTACATTTTCCAGAATAAAAACTCTGTAGAACAGTGATTTTTTTTATGAGAGATTAACATAGCTGTGTTTGAGGCAGAAACTGCCCCCACAACCAAACAGCCCCCCTCCTCAGAAACTGCTGCTAGGAAGTTTAGGGCATGCAAAAATATGCTGCTATCTGACAGTGATTTGATATGAGAGATTAACGTAGTTGTGTCCGCTACAGAAGCTGCCCCCTGAACCAAGCGCCCCCTCAGAAACTGAACTGAGGAAGTTTAGGGCAATGCAGCTGTATCCAAATCTCTGACTAACACTGTCTAGAATTGCCTAATCTTGCTGTACCCTAACCTAACTAATGTATTTAGAAGCCTTTCCATGGTGAAAATGCTGGGAAAGTTTGTCTGCTAGCTTTGAATAAAGCTGAGCAGAGAGACTACGATCCTTTCTGTTCACAGTGTGGAAGCTAATGGCGGCGAGCAGGAAGTGCTGTGACATAGATAAAACAGGGTCATGTGATTTTACCAGCCAATGAGATCCCTACACCCCCCACTGGTGACGTTTTTGACCCCCCCCCCCTCTGTGCTCTCCGCTGTTTGGCTGGCCGTCAAAAGTACAGGTAGCTGCAAAAATGGCGCGATCTGAATCCACGATCATGATTGTTGATAAGATTTTAAGGGTAAAGATCAAATTGAATCAAGATCTCGATAAACGTGAAAATCGGTGTGATTTCAACTTTTCTTCTCGATTAGATCGCTCATCACTACTTTTGAGCCCCCTCATGATGCAGGGCCCCGTAGCAGATGCTACCGCTGCACCTCATATAGCTACGCTCCTGCTTGCAAGATGTCCTCATCTTTTCAGTTAGTCATTGAAAGGAATGAAGTATTTTAGCCTCTCAATTTTTTTCTGTCACTCTTATTTAGAGCCAAATTTTCTTCACTAAGTTGTTCACAGTTTACTGTTATGGATGGTAATTCCAGCTTCTCCTCACCTGTATAGGTATAAAAATTAACCAGAACATCTTCACCCATAGACTTTAATAGAACTTCGAACAGAACTCACAAAAGTTCGAGTTTCTAATCAAACTAGAACTTTTTACTGTTCGCTCAACACTATTGTCCAGTTCAAACCAAAATTAGATTATCAGCAACTGCAGCCCAATAAAATAAAAATAAAAAACTATACTCCGCTTCCTTAACTCCTCTGATCCACTAGGTCTCCCAAGTCTTCAAATTTAGCTTTGTTCCTGCCACAACCAAGATATCTTGGTTTGGTATTTTACAAATTGGTTCCCTTCTCTGTTTGATAATGGTATGTGCAGTTGGTGCATATTTTGAAGATGGTGATATGTCCATTTAATCTCCCAACTTCCTTTTTCACCTTGTCACTTGTATGTTAAAAAACACAGCAAAAGGCCATACTTACAGCTTAATGGCTGGACTGAAGACTGAGCCCAGTAGGAGGTAACACTGGACCCTATGCTATTTGGGAAAGACAAACAGGTGCAGCTAATTGCTGAGCAGTAGCTCACACACCCCGCCACTAGTGGGACAATTAGATGATAAAAAACTGCACATTGAATTGATACCTATTCACACCAGTATGCGAAAAAGCTACAGTATAATACATGGGGAGATTGAAAAAATGCAAAAATACCAATAAGACAACCACTCACATGCCTTTTTTGTATGAGGGAGGTGGTTGCTGGCATTATATTTGCATATGGATAAGACGATACAGAGGGGTGCCATTAATACAGATAAGTGTAGTGCACCATGCTGACTTACAGACTATTACACCACTACTATTAGATTGGGCGGGCTGCCTAGCACTTTTTGGTTGTTTAACACAAAAATACAGACACCCACTGCTCCCCAGTACTTTTGGGCAAAAAAATTGACATGCTGGAAAAATATCAAAGATGAGGTGTTAGTTGATACAGCTCATGGGGAGTGGACGGTGTCTGTGGAATCCGTTTGAAATTTCAGGAAAACTTCGGTTCTGCACGAAGCCGAAGTTTATGGTACTTCGCGGAAACGAATCGTCTTTTTATTCTAAAATGGCCGCGAGCACATGGCATGACATGGGGCAGAGAACTCTGGGAGGAAGAAAGGAACACCCTCAATGACATAGTTACATAGTTACATAGTTACATAGTTAGTACGGTTGAAAAAAGACACGTGTCCATCAAGTTCAACCAAGGGTGGGGGAAATGGGTGAGGGAGAGAGACAAGGACATTATATGTCAGCCTCTCACACTGGTTAATTACCTTGAGACCCACACGGCATGAACCAATCTGCTCCAGTGTAGACCATATCTCTGACCCAGAGCCTCCCACCACCCAGGTTTCCAGAATTTTACATGGCTACGTACGCATTAATATTCTTTAGTTCCAGGTAGGTATCAACCCTTTCTTGAAACTCTCTACAGTTCCTGCCGTGACCAGCTCCTCAGGTAGGCATTTCCACAGATTCAAGTTCTTACAGTGAAGAACGCTCTTCTCCTCTGGAGATTGAATCCTTTTTTCTCTAGTCGAAGGGAATGTTCTCTTTCTTTCGAGGGGGCTTCACTTGAATAATTTCTCCCCATACTTTTTGTAGGGACCATTTATATATTTATAAAATTAATCATGTCCCCCCGAAGCCGTCTTTTCTCAAGACAAAAATAAGTTCAATTTACTAACCTCTCCTCATAACAAAGACGCTCCATTCCCCTTATAATTTTGGGTTGCTTGTCTTTGTAACTCTCTCTAGCTCCATTACATCTCTTCTATAAACTGGGGCCCAGAACTGAACACATATTCTAAGTGAGGACGCACCAATGCTTTGTACAGCGGTTAGAATTTCATCCTTGTCCCGCGAGTCCATGCCCTCTTTTAATCCCCGCCAATTTTACTTGCTCTAGAGGCAGCTGATTGACCATTGCATGCTATTCTGTGTCTATGATCTACAAGAACGCCCAGATCTTTCTCAACAAGCGATTCTCCAAGTTTTTCTCCCCCTAGGACATATGATGCCTGTAGATTATTTCTCCCCAGATGCAAAAACCTTACATTTATCCACATTGAAACCCATTTGCCAGTGGATGCCCAAGCACTCAGGTGTGCCAGGTCTGCTTGCAATTTTATGAGCATCTTCCATAGATTGCACTACCCTGCATAGCTTGGTGTCATCTGCAAAAATTGAGACGGTGCTATCGACCCCCTCTATTTTATCATTAATAAAACATTAAATAAGAGAGGACCCAATACTGAGTCCCTGTGGCCACACCACTCACGACCGGACCACTCAGAGTAGGATCATTTACCACCACTTCTGGGTACGATCTAGCAGCCAGTTTTTGATCCAATTACACCTGTTATCTCTAACCCAATGGATTCTAGTTTACCAACAAAGCTTATGAGGGAACCGTGTCAAATCCTTTGCAAAGGCTAAAAACACAATATCCACAGCTGCCCGCACCCAGACTTCTACTCACCTTTTCATAAAAAGAAATCAGATTGGTCTGACAGCTTCTTCCTTAGTAAATCCATGCTGGCAATCATTTAATATATTGTTTTTGTCAACATACTCTGTATATAGTCCCTTATGAGCCCCTCAAACATTTTTCCCACAACAGATGTTAAACTTACTGTCTATAATTACCTGGCAAGACTTGGACCTTTTTTGAAGATGAAAAACTACATTTGCCTTGCGCCAGTCTCCTGGTACTATTACAGTCACCAAGGAATCTCTAATTATCATGTACAGGGGCACAGAGATAACCGAGCTAAAGCTCTTTAAGAACTTTGGGTGAATGCCTCAGGGCCTTTGGACCTTGTTACATCAGTTTATTTAACTTGGCTTTGCTTTTTCTACACTGAGTGAATAAATTTTAGCAGTGATGTATCAACAGTACTGGCACCACTACTTCTGCACTTGGCCCACCCCCATCAACTCCTTTTTTTATTGACAGTATATACTGAGCTGAAAAACCTTTTTAGTTCCTCTGCTTCTCTTGGTCACCAGTGACCAGCCCCCCATCACGGGTTTTTTTAGGGTCCTACTTGCTCTGACTTTGGCTTTTTGGAATTTATATGCTTAAAAAATTTCTTGTCGTTAGTCTTGCTGTCCTTGGCCAACCTGCCTTTCATATTGAATTTAGCTGCTTTTATCACCTTTTTTACAGATTTTATTAAGCTCTCTAAAATTTTTCAAAGGCTGATGCTGACCCCTCTGACTTATATTTTTAAAAGCACTTTATTTTTTGTTTAATGCCCTCTTAACAGAAGGTAGGAGCCTGTGGTTTTTAGTTTTAGTCGCCTATATTGTTACCATAGGAATTATTTTGCAAAAAATTTCCCAAAGTATATTTAAAGCTCCCCCACGTGGTTTCTATATCCCCAAATTTGCTAATAGCTGCCCCCAGCCCTAGGTCCTGTATTGCTCCCTCAAAAAGGAAAATTTGGCCCTTTTAAAATTAATGTTTTTGCCTTCCCGCTCTGTTTTTCTTTTTTTTCAGTTTACACTAAAGTGAATTATATTATGGTCACTGTTACCAAGATTTTCAGAAACCGTTTCCGCTCCGATAGTTCTGCTTTGTTAGAAATACCAGATCCAACAGATCATCACTTTTAGTGGGTTCCTCCACACACTGCCCCATAAAATTATCCTCTAACAGATTGAGGAACTTCCCTTTCCCCTTTTTCAGTTGAGCAGAACCCTGACTCCAGTCAATGCCTGGGAAATTAAAGTCTTTTTCCCATTATTAAACACTGTACCTGCTGTGCTGCCCGCAAACCCTTTGATTATGCAAATTTTTCTTCTATCTCCTCAGTGATGTTTCGGGGGTCTATAATTACACCAAAAATAATATTTCTGTATTTTTTCCCCCTTGTATTTCCACCCACAATGTTTCCACTCATTAGCTAACTCCGCCCTGTATTACCTCTTTCACATTTGCCTTCATATTATTCCTTACATACAACACAATCCTCCTCCCCTCCCTTTTTGCCTGTCTTCCTAAATAGATTAAAACCTTGAATGTTTTACTTCCCAATCTTTTCGTGGTGTCCAGCCATGTTTCAGCAATACCTACCACATCAATCATCTCCTCTACAACAAGCACCTCAAGTTCCCCTATTTTGGTTGCAAGACTTCTGCATTTGTGAATAGACATTTTAAGTTCCCCTCCGTTTTACACTTTTCCGTCAACAGTTTAGGATTATATCCAAAATTTTCATTAGATGGCATGGAATCATACATTAACCGTTCAGTAGACAGCATGGGATTAACGTTACTGTTCAGTAGACAGCAAAGGGATTTAACGTTACCTTGTTAGTAGACAGCATGGGAATTAAACGTTACCTGTTCAGTAGAACAGCATGGGATTAAACGTTACCTTGTTCAGTATACAGCACGGAATTAAACGTTACCTGTTCAGATGACGGCATTCGATTAAACATCTCTCCTTTGGTAGATGGCATGGGATTATACTTTTTTAAACCCTTTTGTGGACGCATGTATTATTTATTACACAAATTAGTAGATGGCATGAATTACTGAAATTTTTGTGGGTACCTATAACTTCAATGCTGGTTTTCAACACATGGTCTCCTTATCCACTGGTCTACTCAACCTCCCCCATTCTGCTTCTCCACCTGCTGAATAGGTCTGCCCACCTCTTTTCCATCTAAACCCATTCATTTTCTATATTGTCCTCCCTCCTCTTTCCCTATTTTAAATACTCCGGCACCCCTTCTAAAATTCTCTCCTCCAGCACAGCAGACCCCCTTCCATTCAGGTGCAATTTTTCTATAGAAAACAGATTGTACCCCAATGAAAAATCAGCCCAGTGCTCTAAGAACCCAAACCCTTCTGTTCTACACCAAGACTTCAGCCATGCATTTAACTCTTTTCTGAGTAGCGCATGGCACCGGCAGTATTCCGGAGAACACAACCTTGGAGGTCCTTCCCTTCAGTTCTTTAAAATTATTCTTTAGGATCCTCCACCTACCTTGTATTCTGTCAATGCTTCCAACATGGACAGCTGGGTCATCGCCAGCCCCTCCCGGTAATTTATCCAACCGGGTCCACCACATGGCCGAACCCTGGCACCAGGGAGACAGCAAACCATTCGGTTGAGGCGTTCCTTGCGACAAATTATTCTATCCGTCTTTCTGATATAGATCCCCTACAAATACTAACTGTCTTTTCTTACCTGCATTCCCATCCCCCCTACTACTAGTTGGGCTTCTCTTCCGGTGTAGGAAGAGCCCGTGTCCCTAGGGCTGGCCATTTCAGAGACTGATTCCCAGCATTATCACCCAACTTTTGGCATTTTGCTAGGAAAACATTCAGGAGGAGAAACGGCCTTCCTTTTTCTGGTACCCAGAACTCCCCCCTTCTACATTAACCCAACTCCAGCGCCTCCTGCTGATCCCAATACTCCACCCTCCACATTTAGCCCACTAACCGTTTGCTCCAAGAGTAGCAAACTCTTCTCTTCATTGTCCCAAACGCCCTCAGTGTCGCATTTTGCTCCTCTAGGTCTAAAATGCGAGCTCCAAGTAGCAACTGCTCACATCCCGCTACGTGGTATTCACCCCGGGACCCTTGCTCCAGTAGTGCATACATATGGCAGATTGTGCACTGCTGGAAGTTGCCAGTGAAGCTGCCCATTATCACGGTGCAACAGCAATGAAGAGAGAAAAAAATAAAAATAAAGTTTAGGAGATTGAGGTATTAAATAAAAGAGGTTTGCTTACTTACCTGTTTTTCTCTCCTGTTTTAAACTCCGGTTTGTAACTCCGCACTCTGTTCTCACAACAAGCACTCAGTTTGAAGCAACCAAGCAATGGAGCACCCCACATGTGCAGACATGAAGCCAATCAGCAACTAGCGGGCTTCTGTGACGTCACAGCCCTATAAATTAGGACGCCATCTTAAATTCTCACACTTCTCACTGTGCCTCCTGTCTGCTGGCTGCTGCAGCACTATATTGCACTCTTTATAAAACAAACTCGTTTTTTCAACTATTGGGTTGAAGGACCTTCACAAGTGTGTGTCATATACACACTTGTTACTGAACCAGCGTTATTATATATCTGCTGCAGCACTATATTGCACTCTTTATAAAACAGACTTGTATATTCAGTGAAAGACCTGGGGTGAAAGACCTTTACATGTGTTATCATATACACACTTGTTCCTGAACCAGCGTTATTATGTTGTTTTAGTTTGTGGTTTATTCTCCCTAAAGTCCAGGGTGGGTGTATTTCTGCCCCATACAATCCTGAATTCCATCTGGTTTTTTAGCAGGGTATTTTATACCCAAGGGTTAATTTAGCCTCTTGATTGTGGGGTAATTTCGAGTAAAATACAGGGTGTGGGTATTTTTTCCCCATATATGCCTGAATTCCATCTTTTTTTTCTGTAGGGTATTTTATACCTTAGGGTTAATTTAGCCTCTTGTTTGTGGGGTAATTTGGAGTAAAATACAGGGTGTGTGTATTTTTAACCCATATATGCCTGAATTACATCTGGTCTTTCTGTAGGATATTTTATACCCAAGGGTTAATTTAGCCTCTTGATTGTGGGGTAATTTGGAGGAAAATACAGGGTGTATGTATTTTTAGCCCATATATGCCTGAATTCAATCTGGTTTTTCTGTAGGGTATTTTATACCCAAGGGTTAATTTAGCCTTTTGATTGTGGGGTAATTTGGAGGAAAATACAGGGTGTGTGTTGTAACGGCCAGGTCGGTCAGTGGATCCAAGCGATGGTATAAGCCACGTCACGGAGCGGAATCTAAGTAGGTCCCGGTTTTCTCCAGAGCCCGCCGCAAAGCGGGATGGACTTGCTACGGCAGGAGTCTACCACGTCGCTTCCACTGACGTGACTTGCTTAATGAGGCTGCCAAGGGTGAGCGTGGTACAGAATCGTAAGGCGGAGTCGCAGTCGCGGACAGGCGGTAGGTCAGGGCTGGGGGCAAGGTTCAGAGTCGAGAAACGTAGCAGAGGTCAGAAACACGGTAGAGACGATACACACGAAAATGCTTTTTTAGGGCACTGAGACAACAAAGATACAGCAGGGAAGTGACGTGGACCACTACACTATATAGGGTCAGCGCCCGGCAATTATCCAATTACCGGCACGCTGGCCCTTTAAATTTACATGAACGAGCGCGCACGTGCTAAGAGTCGCGCATGCACATTCCGGCCGGCAGGGGAAGAGAACGGGACAGGAGCGTGGTCAGGTAAGGGAATGGAGCAGGTGCGTCCGCCGCCCACAGCACAGCCAGCGGCGCCACCCGACCGCACCAGTGACCCGGAGAGGGGAACTCGGGGGCGCCCGCGGGCCAGGTTGCGGTGCCACCCATTACAGTACCCCCCTCCTTAGGCCTCCCCTCCTTTTTAGGCTGAAGAAATCTGCGAATGAGATCATGATTCAAAATATTAGATTCTGGCTCCCAGGATCTCTCTTCGGGTCCGAAGCCCTTCCAATCCACGAGGAAGAAACGCTTCCCTCTGACACTCTTCATGGCCAAGATGTCCTTTACTTCGAAGATGTCAGCAGAATCTGCTACCGAGGAAGGCGACACATCCTCCTGAGAGAACGGTTAAGGACCAGAGGTTTAAAGAGGGAGACATGGAAGGCGTTTTGGATCCGGAGTGATGGGGGTAAACAGAGTTTGTACATTACTGGGTTAAGCTGCCGGAGCACCTTAAAAGGACCCAGGAACGAGGACCCAACTTATAACTGGGAATCTTCAGGCATACATGCTTCGAAGAAAGCCAAACCCTGTCCCCAGAGAGGAATATCGGGGCAGGTCTTCTCTGCCCGAGACTTCATGCGAGCAGAGGCTTTAAGTAGGGCACGTCGAGTCTCTTGCCAGATGGCCTTGATGTCACGAACATGGTCATCCATAGCTGGCACCTCCGAATCCGTGGGCAGGGGGAGGGGGGCGCGGGTGGCGGCCATAGACCACAAAAAATGGAGAAACCCCGGCTGCATCCAAGTCGCAATGGTTGTAAGAGAACTCGGCCCAGGGGAGCAGCTTGGCCCCATTGTCTTGATGACCCAACACAAAATGACGTAAGTATTCTCCCAGAATCTGGTTAACTCTCTCCACCTGTCCATTGGTCTGAGGGTGGTAGGCTGATGAAAAGTCTAGCTTGACTTGCAGACGGGAACACAGCGCACGCCAGAATCGGGATACGAATGGAACTCCCCGATCAGAGACGATGTGCGCAGGTAACCCATGTAGACGAAAGATATGCCGGAAGAAGTGACCGGCCAAAAGTGGAGCAGATGGCAGCCCGGGAAGAGGCACAAAGTGGGACATCTTCGAGAACTGGTCCATAACCACCCAGATGACAGAATTTCCCGAAGAAACCGGTAGGTCCGTGATGAAATCCATGGCTATGTGTGTCACAGGAGTCTCTGGCACGGGCAACGGCAGCAAGAGACCTGCAGGCTTGTGACGTGGGACCTTGTTTCGAGCACACGTGACACAGGAGAGGATGAAGTCCTTGACATCTTGTGCCAGAGTTGATCACCAGTAGTGCCTAGTGATAAGAGCATAGGACTTCCGCACTCCGGGTTGGCCAGCCAACAGGGAAGTGTGCCCCCACTCAAGAATCCTTTTCCTGTGCGCCGGAGAGAGGTATGTCTTACCCGGAGGAATTCCTTGGAGATCTATAGGAGCCACATGAACCAACCGTTCCAGAGAAATGATGTGCTGTGACACAGGTTCTTCGCCGGCAACATCGGAGGAACGGGAGAGGGCATCCGCCTTGACATTTTTCTCAGCAGGCCGGAAGTGAATGTGAAAATCAAAGCGTGAGAAAAAGAGAGACCACCTGGCTTGGCGAGGGTTTAGATGCTGGGCCGTCTGAAGATACAAGAGATTCCGTAAAGCCTTTGCCACGGAAGAGGCATTCACCTCCAAGGAGAAAGGCTTCACAGGATCTGGCCGGACCAAGACAGGTGCCGAAGAGAAGGCAGACTTTAGTTCGGTGAATGCCTTTTCAGCCTCCGGAGGCCAACATCTAGGTTTTGCGTTCTTCCTGGTGAGGGCCACATTAGGAGCCACCAGAGTAGAGAAGTGAGGAATCAATTGTCGATAATAATTGGCGAAGCCCAGGAAGCATTGTAGCGCCCAAGGACTGACAGGACAGGGCCATTGTAGAACCGTGGAGAGTTTAGCTGGATCCATCTGCAGACCCTTAGCAGAGACTGTATACCCGAGGAATGGCAAGCTGGTCTGATGGAACAAGCATTTCTCCAGCTTGGCGTACAGGCAGTTGTTGCGCAGACGTCTCAAAACCTGGCGCACTTGTGTCCCATGGGTCTGGGGGTCTGGAGAAAAAATCGGAATGTCGTCTAGATACACTATGACGCAGGCATACAATAGATCCCTGAAGACCTCATTGATGAATTCCTGAAAAACGGCCGGAGCATTGTAAAGCCCAAAGGGCATCACAAGATACTCAAAATGCCCATCTCGAGTATTGAAAGCTATTTTGCATTCATCCCCCTTTCGTATTCTGATGAGATTATAGGCCTCTCGCAAGTCCAATTTGGAGAACACCTTGGCCCCCTGGAGTCAATCGAAGAGCTCAGAGATCAGCGGAAGTGGGTAGCAGTTCTTCACCGTGATCTTGTTTAGTCCTCTGTAATCAATGCACGGGCGAAGTGAGCCATCTTTCTTCTGCACAAAAAAAAACCCAGCTCTGGCTGGAGAGAAAGACTTGCGAATGAAACCCTTCTGCAAAATCTCCTGTATATATGCCGACATGGCCTGAGACTCGGGTACGGACAGTGGGTAGACCCTTCCCCGAGGGGGGCTAGTACCAGGGAGAAGGTCTATCGGGCAGTCGTAAGGCCAATGGAGCAGCAGCGTCTCATCCTGTTTCTCAGAAAACAAGTCCGCAAAGTACTCCGCAGGGAGGCCTGGCAGAGGTTTGGCAGGTAACCGCAGAGAAGTGGTATGCAGTGGACGTGGTGCTAACAAACAGAGATCTTGGCACTCCGGTCCCCAAAGTAGGACCTCGCCTATCTTCCAGTTGAGTGTGGTGGCATGATGCTGCAGCCAGGGAAACCCCAAGAGGATCGCCGAGGAAAACCGGGCAATACGTGGAAAGAGATCTTCTCCTCCTGCAGGATCCCTATGCGGAGGGACACAGGCCGGGTGACGAACTGAATGGGGTCATTAAGAAGCTCTCCAATGACTGAAGAAATGACCAACGGCTTTTCCAGTCGAAGTACAGGCAGGCGATAATGGGAAACCAACGAGGCATGGATAAAAGTCCCGACAGACCCCGAGTCCAGGAAGGCCCGCACACGGAACGATAGACCAGCGTCAGAAGTGACCTCCACCGGATTCATCAATCGTGGAGAGGAGGAATTAGCACCTAGGACCTCCTCTCCCACGGAACCTAGGTGCGGCCATTTCCCGCACGCGGAGGACGCATCGGACAGCCTCTGAATCCCGTTCTTGACGGAGCTCCTCCAGTCTTTCAGCGAAGCGCACGTCTATGCGGGTAGCCAGGTGGATTAATTCGCCCAGGGAGGACGGGAGGTCTCTGGCTGCTAGGGCGTCCTTGACCCTACTGGACAGGCCCTTCTTGAAAGTGGTACAGAGAGCGGCGTCATTCCAGGATAGTTCGACGCCAGGGTCTGGAATTGTACCGCATAGTTGCCCACGGAGGAGTCCCCCTGGCGTAGATTAAGGAGAGCCATCTCAGCTGATGATGCACGTGCTGGCTCCTCGAAGACACTGCGGAACTCCAGGAGGAAGGACTGTCATTCCGGTCCCAAAGGGAAGTCGCCCAAGCCAGGGCCTTTGCGGATAAAAGGCTCACCATGAACGCAAGCTTAGACCTTTCTGTGGGAAACTGATGGGCCATCAGCTCCACGTGCATAGAGCACTGGGTAATGAAACCCCAGCAGAGCTTCGGGTCCCCGTCAAATTTGGTGGGTAGAGGTAACCTAAGCTTAGGCCCCATGGTCACCAATGGAACAGCTGGAGTAGAAGGAACCACGGGCGGAAGCGGCGACTGCTGCTGGGACGCCAGGAGTTGCCGCATCATGGCGGAAAGCTGGCCCAATTGGTGTGCCTGTTGAGCGATCTGTTGCAATTGCTGGGTGACGATGGTTGTAACGTCCGCAATGCTAGTCAGGGGCACCTTGGCGGGATCCATGGCTGGATCTTACAGTAACAGCAGGGTCAGTGGATCCAATGGAATACCGCAGGCGATGGTATAAGCCACGCCAGGGAGCGGAATCTAAGTAGTTCCCGGTTTTCACCAGAGCCCGCCACAAAGCAGGATGGACATACTGCGGCGGGAGTCTACCAGGTCGTTTCCACTGACGTGACTTGCTTGCGGAGGCTGCCAAGGGTGAGCGTGGTACAGCAGTACGTAAGGCGGAGTTGTAGTCGGGGACAGGCGGTAGGTCAGGGCTGGCAACAAGGTTCAGAGTCGAGAAACGTAGGCAGAGGTCAGAAACACGGTAGAGGCGATATGCACGAAAACGCTTTTTCTAGGGCACTGAGGCAACAAAGATCCAGCAGGGAAGTGATGTGGACCAATACACTATATAGGCTCAGCGCCCGGCATTTATCCAATTACCGGCGCGATGGCCCTTTAAATTTACATGAATGAGCGCGCGCCAGGGGGCGCACATGCGCATTCCGGCCGGCATGGGAAGAGAATGGGACAGGAGCGCGGTCAGGTAAGTGAATGGAGCGGGTGCGCCTGCTGTCCGCAGCACGGCCTGCGGCGCCACCCGACCGCACCAGGGACCCAGAGAGGGGAAGACGGTGCGCCCACGGCCCACTGGCCGGGTCGCGGTGCCACCCGTTACATGTGTATTTTTACCCCATATGTGCCTGAATTCCATCTGGTCTTTCTGTAGGGTATTTTATTCACAAGGGTTAGTTAAGCCTCTTTTTTGTGGGGTAATTTGGAGTAAAATACAGGGTGTGTATTTATCATTAGAGATGGGTGAATCGATTCTAACAAAGTGGAATTAGTTTAGAATTTCAGGAAAACTTCGGTTCTGCACAAAGCCGAAGTTTATGGTACTTCGCGGGAACAAATCTTTTTTTTAATAAAATGGACGAGAGCACATGGTGTGACATGGAGCAGAGAACTCTGGGAGGAAGATAGGAACACTCTCAATGACATGTGCAAACATGAAACCAATCAGCAGCCATCAGGCTTCTGTGACGTCAAAGCCCTATAAATACGGACGCCATCTTAAATTCTCACACTTCTCACTGTCACTCTTAAGCATCTTGCTGCAATATATATATATATTGCACTCTTTAGCAAATAAAATCGTTTTTTCAGCTACTGGAGTGAAAGACCTTCACAAGTGTGTGTCATATACACACTTGTTACTCAACCAGCGTTATTATTTTGTTTTAGTTTGTGGGGTATTCACCCTAAAGTCCAGGGTGGGTGTACTTCTGCCCCATACACGCCTAAATTCCATTTGGGTGCTAGGTAAGGTATTTCAAACCCAAGGCTTAATTTAACCTCTTGATTGTGGGGTAATTTGGAGTGAAATACAGGGTGTGTGTATTTTTTTTGCCCCATTTACGCCTAAATTACATCTGTTGTTCTGTAGGGTATTTCATACCCAAGACTTAATTAAGCCTCTTGTTTGTTGGTTAATTTGGAGTAAAATACAGGGTGTCTGTATTTTATGGCCCCATATACGTCTGAATTACATCTGGTTGTTCTGTAGGGTATTTCATATCCAAGGGTTCATTTAACCTCTTGATTGTGGGGTAATTTGGAGTGAAATACAGGGTGTGTGTTTATCATATACAGACATCTTCATTAAACAGAGTCTGTAAATTTTTGATCAAACAGTATGTCAGACAGAGAGGTGCCAGGCCCTTCACATGCGAGTGGCAGTGGCAAAAACATTCCTAGAGCAGGCACAGGTCGCAGCACAGTAAGGGGGCGTCGCAGCAAGGATCACTCTGTGAGGCCAGAACTGCCGGTGTCATCTAGCGGCTGTGTGTTGACCAGCAACCCAAGGGTTCTTGATTGGTTGACCAGGTCTTCAACTTCTTCCCAGATGACAGCTGACAACCCCCGCCAAGAGTCAGTGGGTTCGTCAGACACAACCCTTAATTGGCATGGCCTGGGAACAGGTCAGCGGCCTCACCTGTCCTCAACCCACCTCTGTCCCGTTTGGTTCCCTCAGCTAGATATCTACTATGTGGTCTGGGCTCAGCGCCACTATACAGCAAGGACGAACTCTTTGAGGACAGTCAGCAGTTACTTGGCAGCGAAGTGGTGGGGCAAATATCCGCTGCTTCTTGCAGTAGATGGGAAAGTATTGATGTGGAGAGTGGCATGGGATGTTTTATTGCAAGCAGTCAGGCTCTGCATACTGAGACTGTTGAGGAGGATAGCAGTGACGGGCAAACACAAATCGATGATGATGTAGCCGATCGCACTTGGGAGCCGGGTGAAGCAAGGGCTTCATCATCGTCGTCAGGAGAAGAGGGTATCAGCTTGCGCGTCAGGCAGCAGCACAGCCAGCAAGTCGGTAGAAAACCCGCTTCGCAGGTCCAAGAAAGTAGCGGCAAAGGGGCTCACCGAGGCAGCGGCGATAGTAGTCAGTGCGGAGCGTTGTCGGTAAAATCACCTACTCGGCGGTGTGGCAGTTTTTTGCCAAGACACAGGAGGAGGCGAACATGTGTATATGTATATTCTGTGGGCATAAAGTGAAGCTTGGCCAGTGAGCTAACGATAGCACCATGGCCCTGCGTCAACACATGCAGCGTCATCATCCAGTGGCCTGGGAGAAATGTGTCTCAGTTGTTTTGGTCCATCCTGCTGCAGCAACAGCAGCACCCATTTGCACCCAGGGCCGTTCCTAGAGGCGGGCCAGGCAGGAAAGTGGGCCCAGGGGGCGCCGCCCACCACGGGGGGCGCGCCCGCCCCCACTTTTCAAAAATTAACGGGCCCTGGGGGAAAATCACTTTAGGTTCCATTTATAAACGGGGCAGTTGGCAGGGAAGAGATGGTCGGGTTTAAATTAAGTTTGGGGGATGTTTTTTTCTTCTATGTAGATGCGGGGTTTTTTGCCACTTTTTTGCGCAGCGGTGAGGGTGCTGTTTTTTTGTGTTTGAGCTGTGGCTTTTCCGGGGTTTTTTTTTTGGGCCCAGAGAGATCTGAAGAAACAGGGGGAGCAGTGGCTGCTGCGGGTATACTGTACTTCTCAAAACCCCTGGACGCCAGAGCTGCGTGTGTGATGACTAGAGATGGGCAAATTTGATTTTTAACGAAGGGGGAATTCGTTTTAGAATTTGGGGAAAACTTCGGTTCGTAAACGAAATCGCCCTTTGGGGTGATTCGGGGAACAAAGTGTGCTTTTCATTGATAAAATGGCTGGGGGTGCACATGGCGTTCCCGGGGGGCAAAGCCTCGGGGAAAGGAAAAAGGGCATACCCTGCAGGGACTGTGCGAGATGAAGGCCAATCAGGGGGGGGGGGGGGGAAACCGGCGGGATTCTGTGACTTTCCCGACTTTTAAGCCCGGCGCGCCGTGGGGGCTCACACCCCTTCACTGTACGGACGGGAAGGTGCTGTGCGGGTAAATACGTTTTCTGGGGAATTTGATTTTTCCCACAGCGTTTTTTGGGGGGGTGTCTCGGGCTTGTTTCGAGGTTGTTCTCTGAATGTTCTTTTCTGTTTTTTTTGGGGGTATTGGATCTGAAATCCAGTTTTGCGTCCACGGGCCAGTGCATATACATTCAATATCCAAAGTGGGAATCTAACCCCTTTTTTTCCTTTTGGTATTCTTTTAAAGAAACAGCGTTTTTACAATAAAAAATACCATTTCTTTTTTTGGTTGCTAAAATTCTTTTGCCCCAATTTACATCCGGGGTTTTTTAAAGCGTTGTTTTGCGGGGGTGTGCTGCCCAAAAATTAAAACCCGTTTTTTTCAACCCCAAATATATTTTTTTTTTTGGGTTTCCAATTCAAAAAGAAAAAGTTAATTACAATTTAATCTTTTTTGTGTGGCGTAAAAAATTTTCACCTTTTTAACACGTACAAAGTATTTAGTTTGGGTGGCTCAATTCAAATTGCGAATTTTTACTTTCCGGGGGTTAAAATTAAGCGTTTTTTTTGCGGGGTGTGCGGGACAAAAATAAACCTTTTTTTTTTAAAAAAACACCGAATTATTTTACTTTTTTTTTTGCATAATTCACAAGCGAAGTTAATTAAGCCTTTTTTGTGTTTTTTAATTTATTTTAAAAACACACAGTGTTGTAAACGCCCTTTTTACAAAAAAAATTTTTTCCCCTTTTGGCCTTTTTTGTGGACCCTTTTATATCAAGGGTTACCCAAGCTTGTTATTTGGGTTTCATTTGGAGTCAAAAACGGGTTTGTATTTTTATCATATACGGGATCCTTCATAAACCCCCAGTGTCTGTCTTTTTAGAAAAAAACAGTATGTCAGACAGGGGAGGGGGCAGGCTCTGCAACGCGGTGGCAGTGGCAAAAAAACATTTCGGAAAGGGCCCCCCAGGTCGAAGCCCAGCAAGGGGGCGTCGAAAGCAGGGGTAAATCGGTGGGGGCCAAAAATGCCGCTTTTCATCTAGGGCCCGTGTGTTGTTCAAAAAACCCAAAGGGTTCTTGTTTGGTTGAAAAGGTCATCCTCTTCCTCCCAGTTTGCATTGAAAAACCCCACCCAAGAGTCGGTGGGTCCTCAGAAAAACCCATTTTATTTGGGCAGGGCCCGGGGGAGCGGGTCAGGGGCCCCTCCCCGGGGCCCTCAGCCCGCCTCTGTCCCACCCATTTCCCCCTCCCCGGGATCAAATTTTGTGGTCTGGGTCAGCGCCACTATTTTAGCGGGGATTGAAACAATTTGGGAGGGCAGTCAGCCGTACTTGGCAGCGAAAAAGGGGGCCCAAATCCCAGCTTCTTGCAGTAGGCGGAAAGTATAGATTTGGGAGTGGCGGGGGAAAGGTCTTTGGGGTGAGGGGTTTAGCCTGGGTTTAGGGGGCCCGGTGATGAGGACATTTGGTGACGATGAAACACAAATGATGTTTGATTTTTGCAAACCGCATTTGGGAAGCGGGGGTAAAGAAAGGGGCCTTTTAAATCGTCAGGGAAGAGGGGGGCCCAGCTTGCGGTCAGGCAGCGGGGGCAGCCAGAAATTTGGGTTGTTTGGCGTGAGTCGCAGGGTAGAAAGCGGGTGTGAGGTCGGGAGCCAAGCGGCCACGGGGTTTAAAAAACCCCCGTTTTCGCAGGCCCAAAGGGACAGTAGGGGCACAGGGGTCAGCAAAGGAAAGCGGCGGGCATTTGTCACTCAGTGCGGAGGGGTTGGCGGTAAAATAAGCTACTCGGCGGTGGGGCATTTTCTTTGCTAAGCACCGGAGGACCCAAATTATGGGTATATGTAAAAATCTTGGGCAAAAAAGTGAAGCGGGGGCCAGGGAGCAAAGTTGGCACGGGGGCCCGGGGGGGGGGGGGGGGTCAACACATGCGCGTACCATCCGGGTGGCCTGGGAAAAAGTGGCTCAGATGGGGTGGCCACCCTGCCGCTGCAGCAGCAGCAGGGGGCCAGTGGCACGTTTTGCCATTTCAGCCAGTCAAGGCTCCACCACTCTGCAGAAGGCAGCTGTTTCTTTTTGACTTTCCTCTCCCGGCCGTTTGCTCCTGCTCCTCGCAAATCATGGGGGCCAGCAGTCTTTTCAGAGAGGGATTGTAAAAAAGACAACAGTATGGTCCAACCATCCAAAGGGTGCAGCAGTGACCGTGCTCCGGGCCAAAGTTGTTGGTTCTGCAGCCCCCCCTTTTTTTCCAAATGGGGGGATCTGCCCCTTTTCAGAGAACTAATGGCTTGTGCCGACCCGGGAGATGGGGGAGTTCCAAGCCGTAATTTTTTTTAAAAAGGGCCCGGGTACCAGCACTTAAAAAATTTTTGTAAAAACGGGAAAAGGGGGTCAGTCCTTGAGCTTATGGGTTTTGGGTTCCCAAGGTAAAAGGGCCCGGGGGGCGCGGACGTCTGGGCTGTAACTACGGTCAGGGCCATTTAATTTTTCCCTTTAGGGCCCCACTGGGTAAAATTGTGTTCCTGCCCAGGCACACCAAAAAACCCTTGGGGACAGGAAAACCCCCGCTTTCTCCTCCACGTTTTTAAAACTGTTGCTCCTGCCCCAAATTTGCCCGCCCCCCTTCCCCCACCCCCACCACCATCTCGGGCCTCCAAAAGAAAGCTCCTTCAAAACCTCATGGTAGGGCCCAGCGGTTTTCACGCATTTTCTAAAACCTAGTTTTCCCTGGGGCGAACGAAGTCCCCACGGGGGGGGATGGTCCCGCGTCATGCAGCAAAAAAATTAAAGTGTGGCTTTCCCCCGCCCCAAATGCAAATGGGAAAACCATTGGGACGGACAATGGGGGGGAACATGGTGTGGGCTGACCGGGGGGGAATGGTCCCATGCCCCCTGCATGGCCCAGTGTTCAATTGGTTGTAAAAAGGTTCCTGAATTTCTTCCACCGATCTTCAGAACATTCTAAAAAAGGGGCCCAGGTTTTTGTGCTTTGCCTTTATCCTTTGGTACAAACCCGGGAAACATCCTCGGGGTTTCCCAGCGGCAAAAACGGCCCCCCCAACACGCTCTGTTTGCGATGTTTCCCCCGCGGGGTTTCCAGCCTGCACATGTTGGCCCAAATGTTTGAACAGGAAAGGGCCCATTAACGTTTTTTTGAGGGATCCGGGCAGCCCAGAATTTCCCCCCTGTGTAACTTTAAATGTCGGGCCAGTGGCGCTCATGGGGGACACCTGCCGTTTGTTGAGGCCATTGAGGAGGCACGTTATTTGTTTAGGCGCCAGGAACAGGATGAATAAAGTCATTCCCCTGCTTTTTATGTCCTGGAAAAAAGATGCTGAAAAAAAACGTCTGGGGGAGGGGGGCTGGGAGTGGCGACTACATTCGTGGCCCCATGAGTCCGGTGGGGGACCCGGAAAAAGGAGGAGGAGGAGGGGAGGACATTTTGGGCGAAGCATTGTTCTGGTGAAATGAGTGGGTTTTCACCCCGGTGACAAGAGAGGGGAGCAGGAGCAGCAAAGGGGGAGGTGGTTTGGGATGGGGAAAACGGGAGATGACTCCCAAACACGTGGCAGTTAAGTGGGAAAAGGAGGCAGGGAGCCCCTCGGAGGCACTTGTGCAGTGGTCCCCCAGCTGCTTATTTGCCTTTGGGTTGTGACAGCCGAAAAGTCAGCATTCCCGGGAAAGGGGGTGACTTCTGGCTCTCCACCCTATTGGACCCTCGCTACCGGGTCCCAAAATTTGGGGCCCCTTTTTCCCCCGCTATTGGAGGGAAGACAAACTAAATACTTAGGGAAATCCTCCGTAATCAGTTTTCCCCTGCCCATGTGCGGTTTGTCCCCCCTCTGACAGGTCTGACCCGGGGGGTTCCCCAGCGCTCACGTACTACTGCCCCGGCTGCTGGGGGAAAGGGGGGGGGGTAAAGGAGCAGAAAAAAAAAAAAAAAAAAAAAAAAAAAAAAAAAAAAAAAACACCCCCCCCAAAAACCCCCCCCAAAAAAAAAAAAGCAACCCCCCCCCCCCCCAAGTCCTGGGGGGGCCCCTTTTTGGAGCAAAGTTCCTTCCCCCCGCCTAGGGGAGGGCAGTCACCAGCAGCAGAGCAGCAGGGGAAAGGAGGGATTCCCTGAACCAACAGGTTGTGGCCTACTTGGATAGCACTCTGCCACCCCGTTAGAAAAATCCGTGGATCTGGGCAGCCCAAAAAAATGTGTGGGCCCCAAAAATTTCCGAGTTTGCGTGGGATGTGTCCTGGGCCCCCCGTAGTGGGGATCGGGGCGGGGTTTTTCAGTGCGGGGGGGCCTTTGTTACCCAAAAGGGGAAAACCCCCTTGTCCGGGAAATTTTTGAACGGGACGACCCCTTTTTCAAAATGAATCAGGGCGTGGATGGCCAGGATTTCCCCAAAAACCCAAAGCCTTAGGCGGGCAGTCTGGGTTCAAACTACCCGCCTCAGCCATTTTCTGATTTCCGCCACCCGCCCGATGCCACAATCTGCTGATAGTTTCTCCATCTGCCTACCCACCGCTTTACCAGGGCTGGTTTGCCACCCCCCTCAACACCTTTTCATTGTGCAAATCTATGTGTCATGCTGTGCTGCTGTTGCTGGGCCGTTTACAAACCCAAAGGGGTCATTGGGGCCCCCCTGCGGCTGGACGTTTTGCCACCCAGAAAGTCATTGTTTCCCTCTCGGGCCCCTTTTGTTGGGTCCCGTCATCACCTCCCTCTCTGTCTTTTTGCCCCTGCCTGCCCCAAAGTGGGTGCCCCCCGTGACCTCCGCTCTCAGGGAAAATTTTGCCCCTTGTGGGCCTAAAACTAAATTTTTCCACCCGCGGGAAGTCATTGTGCCCCTCTTGACCTCATGTGTGCCCGTGACTCCTGTCGTGCCCCCCCACATGTGTCATTGTGCCCGTCTGACCCCATGCTGCTGCCGTGGCTGCTGCCCTGCCCTTTCCCACTGTGGCCCACTCTGTTTTTGCCCCCTCCCCGGGAATTTTTCATTGTGCCCTGTCTGACCTCATGTGCTGATGTGGCTGCTTTTCCCTCCCTCCCCCTGTGTTCATTGTGCCATGTCTGACCTTTTGTGCTGCTGTTTCCTGCCCGGGCCCCCCACCTTTTGTATTGTACCACTCTTTGGCCTACTCCTTTTTTGCCAGCTCCCGAATTTTTTCATTTTGCCCCTGCCTGACCCCATGCTGCTTTCCACCGTGAAAAACCACCCCTGTGTCATTGTGCCACTCTGCGGCCCGGTACTGTTTTGCCCAAATTTTTCCGAATGCATTTGCACTGTCTGACCTCATGCTGCTGTGGCTGCCGCCGTCACCTCCACAACTCTGGGGCCAAATAAAGTTGCCACCTTTAGCCCCCCAGTTTTTTTTTTTTTTCCCCCTTTTGCTGCCCTGACTTTATCAGGTACGTTCCCGCTTTAGTTTTTTGGTCAGTTTTGCCCCCCTAAATGCCCAGGGCATTTTATAGTGAAGGGGATTCTAAAAGCGGCGGGGAGTCCATGTGCGTGTCATACTAAAAACACAACATTGTATGGGAAAACCAAACCAAAATACCTCTGGAAAATTTAAGATGGCACAAGTTCTACAGCACCCCCAGGCTCTGGGAGCCCGGAAAAGTGTTTTTTTAAAGTGATTGTGCCGGAAATTAAATTTGGACGGGAAAAGAAATTTTTTCGGGAAAATTCGGCGAAGTGACCGAACCGAATTTTTGAGAAATTCGCCCATCTCTACTGATGACGTATGAGCATCTACATGTCCCGCTTTTCAGGTACAGGATGTATACAGTGGTTCTCAGCTGAGGGGAGGTCATAGTGTTATTTTTAGGGATCCACAGAAGTTTGATTTTTAATTCCCTTTGACCTTTCCCCAAATTCTTATTAACTATTCTGTTTTCATAAAATGTTTTTTTTTTTTTTTTCTTCCTGCAATTTATAGTGCTGTGCCAAATCCCGGCCTCTGCCCTTTTTTTTTTAATGGGGTAAATTTTGAGAAATTTTATTCCCGCACTCTGAAAAAACCGGGATGCCCGTGGGGAAAGGGGTATTGGGAGTCCCCCTCAGATAAAATTTTTTAAAAATCCCAAACACACAAAAAAGTAATGCAGAATAATTATTTTGATAAGTCCTTTTTAGATACAAATGGTAGAATTCAACACATGATTTCTTTTTGGTATAAGGGAAAACCAGACTTGTGACAAATATTGATGCCCTTAAAACATCAAAGTAAAAGTAAGTAAAGTAAAGGGAATAATTTTTAAAAGGGGGTTGGGGTAAAAGTAGATGGTAGCCTGAGAAAAAAATTGGTAGAAACCCACCCAAAATAGGTAGTGGGGAATAAATTTCTATGGGGGGCCCGGCTTAAAAGGCAGTGTGAAAATACTTATGGCACAGGTCAGGGGTTTTTTGGATTTCCTTTTTACCCCGAAAAAAAATCAGTGGGGTGAATGGGGCTTAAAAGGAGGAAAAAACTGCCCCTAAGGCAAAAAATCAGATTAAAAAGGGTGGGGGAAAGGTGATGATATGTAGTACTAAAACCAAAAGAGAACAGTATGGGGAGGGAAAATGTGTGTACATTTTTTGATTTTTAATTAAAGCATGTGTGTGTTATTTATGTAAATGTGTAAATTTGGGTATTCATTTAAAGTAGTGTTTAAATTTTAGGGGTGTAGTGTGTGTTAGTATAACATATGCACATGGGCAGACAGTACACTGAATAAAATCAGTGTCAATGTGTTTTTCATGGGGTTTCCGTATGTATAAATGTGTGCTGTGCCTTCCGTGTATAAGGGTATGTTCACATGATGTATTGGGTTATCTGTTGCATGCTAACACCTGTTGTGGGAAGGCATGCATGCCGGCATATGCACACAACGATCTCATTGGCGTTCATTTTTCAAGCCCCAGAAAGAACTGCATACACTTTTTTCCCCCCAGCGCTCATTTTGTTTTGGGGGGAAAACATGTAAATCATAGCATCTTTTGGGGAACGACTTTGGGCCATTGCAGAACAATTACACCCCAAAGTAGGGCCCAAAAATATGTTGTGCACATGGGCCTAATTTAAAGGTATTCATAGGTAAATACATTTTTTTGGCTGTAATCTCTGACTACAAATTTTTGTGTATTTAGTGCATTTTTGATCCCGACCCAGCTGCCTTTGGTTATGAAATATTTTTAAATCTTTGGGTATGACATAAAATGCTTATTTAACACAACAAACATTACTTTTCCTGTATTGCCTGTATTTGCAGGAGTTCTTGAATGACGCCTACATTCGTGAGTGCCTGAAGTAGGGAGGAAACAATTATTTTCACAAAAAACTGCATAACATTTTTATGTGGTTATAGTATTATATCACATAACTTTATGTAATTCAGTCACTAAGAGGTGATATGGGGTCATGGTGTGGTGGTACTATTCAGTCACTATGTGGTGATGATATGTAGTCATGGTGTGATAGTACTATTCAGTCGCTAAGTGGTGGTGACATTTGGTCATAGTGTGGTGGTATTATTCAGTCACTGTGGTGATGATATGTGGTTATGGTGTAGCGGTATTATTCAGTCTCTGTAGTGGTGATATATGGTCATGGTTAGAGATGGGCGAATTTCTCAAAAATTCGATTCGGTGACTTCGCCGAATTTCCCGACAAAAATAACTTGGTTCTGAATTACTTCGGGACGAATCACGTTAAAAAACAGCTATTTCCAGGCTTCACAGACCCTTTGCAGGGTGCTTTAGAACGTTGTGCCATGTTTAAAAATATGCGGGAGGGAGCTGGGTTTTGGTCTTCATTACAATGTTGTGTTTTAGTATGACAGCATATCACTGCCGCCGCTCTTAGAAACGCTTCACTATAAAATTCCCCCGGGCACTTAAGAGGGCAAAACTACCAAAAAACTGAAGGGGGGAATGTTGCCTGATAAAGTCTGCCAGCGAAAGCTGGGAAAAAAAAACAAGCTGAGAGCTCAGGTGGCAACATCAGTGACAGAGTGTGGAGGTGACGGCGGCAGCCACAGCAGCATGAGGTCAGACAGTGGGACAATGACACAGTGTGTAGGTCACAGCAGCAGCCACAGCAGCAGCATGAGGTCAGACAGTGGCACAATGACAGAGTGTGTAGGTCACGGCAGCAGCCACGCAGCAGCATGAGGTTTAGACAGTGGCACAATGACAGAGTGTGTAGGTCACGGCACCAGCCACAGCAGCAGCATGAGGTCAGACAGTGGCACAAAGACACAGTGTGTAGGTCAGGCAGCAGCAGCATGAGGTCAGACAGTGGCACAATGACATTCTAGAGGTGCAAAAAAAAAGGAGTAGGCCACAGAGTGGCACAATGACAGAGAGTGGAGGTCACGGTAGCAGCAGCATGAGGTTTAGGGAATGGCACAATGACATTTTGGAGGTGGGAAAAACAGAGTAGGCCACAGAGTGGGACAATGACACAGTGTGTAGGTCACGGCAGCAGCCACAGCAGCAGCATGAGGTCAGACAGTGGGACAATGACACAGTGTGTAGGTCAGATCAGCAGCCACAGCAGCAGCATGAGGTCAGACAGTGGCACAATGACAGAGTGTGTAGGTCACGGCAGCAGCCACAGCAGCAGCATGAGGTCAGACAGTGGCACAAAGACACAGTGTTTAGGTCACGGCAGCAGCAGCATGAGGTCAGACAGTGGCACAATGACATTCTGGAGGTGGCAAAACAGTAGTAGGCCACAGAGTGGCACAATGACAGAGAGTGGAGGTCATGATAGCAGCCACAGCAGCAGCATGATGTCAGGAAGTGGCACAATGACATTATGGAGGTGGCTAAAACTGGAGTAGACCACAGAGTGGCACAATGACACTGTGTGAAGGTTACGGCAGCAGCAGCAGCATGAGGTCAGACAGTGGCACATTGACATTCTGGAGGTGGCAAAACAGTAGTAGGCCACAGAGTGGCACAAATCCAAAGTGTGGAGGTCATGACAGCAGCAGCATGAGGTCAGGCAGTGGCACAATGACATTCTGGAGGTGGCTAAAACAGGAGTAGGCCACAAAGTGGCACAATGACAGAGTGGAGGTCACGACAGCAGCCACAGCAGAAGCATGAGGTCAGGCAGTGGCACAATCACATTCTGGAGGTGGCAAAACAGTAGTAGGCCACAGAGTGGCACAATGACAAAGTGTGGAGGGCACGGTAGCAGCTGCATGAGGTCAGGCAGTGGCAGAGTGACATTCTGGAGGTGGCAAAACAGTAGTAGGCCACAGAGTGGCACAATGACACATTGTGGAGGGCACGGCAGCAGCAGCATGAGGTCAGGCAGTGGCACAATGACACAGTGTGTAGGTGACCGCAGCAGCAACAACAGCAGCAGCAGCATGAGGTCAGAGAGTGGCACAATGACAAAGTGTGGATGTCACAGCACCAGCAACAGCAGCAGCAGCATGAGGTCATAGAGTGGACAAGGGACAGACTGTTGAGGTGGGTGGCAATACCATCCCTGGTAAAGATTGTGGTAGGCAGATGGAGAAACTGTCAGCAGATGTGTGGCATCAGGGGGGGGTGGCGTCACCAAAAATAGTGGCTGAGGCAGGTAGTTGGAACCCAGACTGACGCCTAAGGCATTGGTGTGTGGAAATCCTGGTGGATTCACACCTGATTCATCTTGACAAAGGTCAGTCGTTTCACATTTCCCGTGGACAAGTGGATTCTCCTTGGGGTAACGATGGCCCCCGCCGCACTGACCACCCGCTCTGATGCCACACTACTGGCCGGGCAGGACAGCTTCTCCACTGCAAACTCGGCAAGTTGTGGCCACACATCCAGTTTGGCTGCCCAGTAGTCCAGCGGATCTTCTAACTGGGGTGGCAAAGTGCTGTCCATGAAGGCCACCACCTGTTAGTTCAGGGACTGCTCCAGGTCCTGCTGCTGCTGCTGGCGACTGCCCTCCTCATAGGCAGGTGAAGGAAGCTCCCTCATCAGTGACTCCAGACTTAGGTTGCTGCTGATGTAGTGGTACTGCTCCTACCCCCACCTTCCCCAGCAGCCGGGCAGTAGTACGTGAGCGCAGAGGAACCCCCCCGTCAGAACCTGTCAGTGGATGGACGATGCCGCACATAGGCAGCGGCCAAACTGAACTATGGAGGATTTCCCTATAGTATTTGAGTTTGTCCTCCCTCTCAATAGCTGGGAAAAAGGCTCCAATTTTGGAAACCGGTAGCGAGGGTCCAATAGGGTGGAGAGCCAGAAGTCATCCCTCTGCCGGATGCTGACTATTCGGCTGTCACTAGCCAGGCAAATCAGCATGCTGCGGGCCCCTCTGCACAAGTGACTCCGAGGGGCTCCCTGCCTCCATCTCCACTGTATACTGCCACGGTGCTTGCGGGTCATCTGCCTCGTCTTCCTCATCTCCATCTACCTCCCTCCAGCTGCTCCTGAGCCCCCTCTCTTGTCCCCTGGGTAGAAAATCCACTCATTTCACTAGACAATGTTGCTGCCCCAAAAGTCCTCCTCCTCCTCCTCCTCTATTTCATTTCCCCACCGGACTCTTTTTCCGAAAAATTTTGTGGGCCACATTCCCGGGTCCCCCCCCCAAACAAAATTTTTCAGCATCTGTTCGGGCATAAAGGGATTTGGAATTTACGTTTTTTCACCCCTTAGTCCTAGCGACGGAAAAAACGTCCCCTTCCGGGAAAGGCCCAACAAACGGCAGGGGGTCACGCATGACTGCCACTGGTGACATCAAATTTTACACAGGGGAGTACTCCTGTCCGCCTGGAATCAAAAAAAATCTTTAATGACCTTTCTCTGCATACAGCGGTCCAACTTTTGTGCGGGTTTAATTTCCCAAAACGGGGGGGAAAACACCCGCATATCAGAGGGGGTTTGGGGGGGGGCCGTTCGCCGCTCAACTAAAAGGAGGGGGGTTTTCCTTGGGCTTTATACGAATGGAAAAAAGTGAAAGCACATTTCCTGGCCATTTTCAAAATTTCTTCTTAAGATCGGGGAAGACTTCGGGAAAACCTTTTCCCAAACCCCAATTGAACACGTGCGCCATGCGGGGCGCATGGCCCAATCCCTCCTGGGGTGCAGCCGGGACCCATTTCCCTTTCCCATTGTCCGTCCCCCAGGGTTTTTCGATTTTGAAAGTTGGCGCGGGGGAAACCACACATCGATTTTTTTCGGGCATGCCCGGGGGCCTTTTCCTCCCCCTGTGGACTTCGTTGGGCCGAGGCAACCCAGGTGTAGAATTTCATGGGGGGCCCCGCTGTCCCCCTACCTTTGGTATGTTTTGGAGCATTTACTTGTGGAGGCTGAGATGGTGGTGGTGGTGGAGGGGAGGAGGGGGACTTTGGCGCGGGAAACCCGGCAGTTTGACAACTTTGGAGGAAAAAAAGCGGGAAATCCTGCCCAAAATTTGGGGTTGGTGTGCCGGGGCAGGAAGCACATTCACCCAGGGGGCCGGGAAAAGGACATGAAATTTGCCCTGCCCGTAGTTAAAAGCTCCACACGTCCGGCTCCCCGTGCCCTTGGAAAAAAAAAACCGATAAGCTCAAGGACGGGCCCCAAATTTTCTGTTTTTACATATTTTTTAAGGCGGGGTCGGGTTTTTTGGGAAAAGGGAAATTAGGGCCCTTGGGAAACCTCCATCTCGCTCCGCACAACCCCATTATTTTTCTCTGAAGGGTTGCAAAAGTCCACCATTTAAAAAGGGAGGGCCCTGTTAAAAAAACAACTTGGACAAGAGAAACGGTCAGTTTGTTTGCACCTTAGGAGGGTTGGACGAAAAGCTGATTTTCCCGGGCCAAACGCTCCGCACTGAGTGACTACTCCCCGCCGCTGCCTCGCTGACCCCCTGTCCCGGGTACTTCTTGGACCTGCAAAGGGCGGGTTTTCTACCCTGTGGCCGTTTGGGCCCCCCCGACCTCACACTCTGCAAACCCTGCTGACTCAGGGCCACAAAACCCACTTGCTGGTGCCCCGGGCCTGCCTAAACAGGGAAAGCTGATGCCCTCTTTTTCCCTAAACGATTATGAAGCCCTTGCTTCACCCACCCCCAATTTGCGGTGGCCCTACATCATAATCAATTTGTTTTTTCATCGTAAATGAGGGCCCTCATCGTCGGCCCTTTGGTATGCAAAGGCTGCCCCCCACAACATGACCCCCTCAGGGCCACACCCAATACTTTCTGCCTACTCCCACAAACCCGGGAATTTTTCCCCCCATTTCTTGGGCCCCAAAGGGTAGCTGTTTAAAGCCCCCCCCAAATTGTTCCCCCCTTCTATATAGGGGGCGCTGAGCCAAGCCACATGTGGGTTCCTGGCTGAGGGCCCGGGAAAGGGACAGGGGGCGGGTTGAGGACGGGTTTGGGGGCCGCTGACCCCGGCCGGGGGCCTGCCAAAAAGGGGTTGTGCTGAGGGTTTCCCACCGACTTTTGGGGGGGTTTTGTCAAAATGCCCATCTGGGGGGAAGGGGAGACTTATAAACCCAAAATCAAAAACCCCTTTGGGTTCCCTAGTTAGCACACGGCCGCTAGTTTACCCCGGGCAGTTGTGGCCTCACCGATTTTCCCCCCCTCCCTTCGACCCCTTGCGGTCCCTGGGGCCCTGGGCCGGGGCCAGGAATTTTTTGTCCCCACTCCCACTCGCGGGGGAAAGAGCGTCCCACCTCTCTGTCTGACAAACGTTTGTTTAAAATTACAGAAAACTGTTTGATGAAGTTTATCCTTATAAAATAAATACAACCCTGTATTTGACTCCAAATAAACCCACAAAAAGCTTGGGAAAACCCTTGGACGTAAACTGCGCTCCACAAAGGGGGCCGGGAAAAATTGACTTGTATGTGCCGTTTAAAAACTTGTGTATTTTCTGAAGAAAAATCACAAACAGGGTTAATTAACCTTTTGGGTATGAATTATGCTACAGAATTTCTTTGTGGCAGTGAAAAAAAACGTTTCTTTTACTGATACAACTACAGGGAAAAATACTTTGTTTTAAAAATTGGATGTAAATTGCGCAAAAGAATTGAAACAGCCAAACTACAGCTTTTTAGATGTTTACAATGGCGTTTTTTTTACGTACACAACAAGAGAAAAAATTGTAATTAACCTTCGCTTGTGAAAATTTTGTACAGGAAAAATTTTATTTTTGGGGTGAAAAAAAAGGTTTCTTGGGGTTTACCACAAAAAAAAAAAACCCAAAGCTTTAAATTTAAACCCCCGGGTGTTTAAAATTTCCCCAAAAAAATTGAGCAGCCAAAAATGGGAATGGTTTTGTATTGTAAAAAAAGCTGTTTTCTTTAAAAAGAATACAACAGGAACTGGTTTTGACCCCCTTTGGGTATTCAATGTGCTGGGGAGCAAAATAAACATTAAAATGTAAAAAGCACTGCAGTTTGGGCGGGACACTGGACTTTAGATCCAATACCCCCAAAAAACAGACATAGAACATTAAAAGAAGCAGTCTCGAACAAGTTGAAACACCCCCGAAAAAAACCTGTTAAAAAACAGTTTTTTTCAAATAAAAAGCTATCAAACCCAAACACCGCACCCGCCCTTCCCTGATCAAAATACAGTGAGAGGACTGGAGAAAACCCACGTCGCGCCCGGATTTTAATTTTAAAATGCGGTGACGTCAAAAAGTTCCCCGCCGGGTTTTCTGATTGGGTTCATCTTTTGCACATGTCCCTGAAAGGGTATGCCCCTTTTTCCTCCCCCCGAGGTTTTTTTGGGCCCCCTGTAACGCCCTTTGGGTTGCAGCCATTTTTTCAATAGAAGCACAACTTTTAGGTTTCCCCCAAAAACCCCCCCCAAAACCCCCTTCCCTTCAGAACCGAAGTTTTTCCCCCAAAAATTTTAAACGAATTCCCCCTTCATTAGAATCAATTCGGGCCCCTTCTAGCAAGGTTTTTGTATTTAACTAGTCACTATTGGGGGGATGATATATGGTCATTTGGGGGTGACCGATTCCTCTTTTGTGGGATTAATTTATCCCATTAGTCTTAGGAGTTGGTTTTTTGTATTGGGGTTATTTGTTAATTGTGTACTTTTAGTATAAATGTTTATACAAGAAAAAAATTTTTTGTTTTACCCTTTTTGTATATTGAGTCACTGGTTAAAAGGGCATGCAGGGGTTTTCGTAGCGTGGCACAACATCTAACGGAAGAGGGGGGGGGGGAATTTTTTTTCATTCCCCCCCCTGAGTGCAATTTTGGCCCCAGGGAAAGGGCCCGTTGCAACCCCTGCCATTTCAGCAAGTCAAGGGTCCCCCACCTCTTTTTCCGAAGGGGGGGTGTTTTTTCTTTCCCACATCTACCGGTTCGATGCTCCTGTCCCCGCCCCCTCATGGCGCCAGCAGTCGTTCAAAACCCAGGCATTGCCAAGAACAGCAGTATGCGTCCAACCATCCCAAGGGCAGAAGCTTACCATGTTTCCCGGGCCCAAATTGGTGGTAAATGCAGTCTCTCCCCTTTTCCCAAATGGGGGGACTCTCCCGTTTAGAGAACTAAGGGCTTATGCCCCAGCCAAGGGGGGAGACCCCAAACGTAATTTATTTTCGAAAAAGGGAAGTACCAGCCCCGCAAAAAATATGTAGAACAAAAGGTGGGCCGTCCCCTTTAGCTTATCGGTGTCTTTCCCAAAGGGGATTTCAGCACGGACGGGTGGAGCGTAACCCCAAAAGGTCAGGGGAAGGGACATGGCCCCTTTACGCCACTGGGTGGGAAAGTGCTCCCGCCCAGCAAACCCCCACAACTTTGGGCAGAGAGGCTCCCTTTCCCCCTCCACATTGTCAAAAC
>JAODAL010017985.1:0-76041 GCA_025379985.1 Phyllomedusa bahiana | reverse complement strand
ATATTGTGGCGATTCTGCTAAATGCTAAAACATTTAGAGGCCCCCCAAAAAGTGAAAGGAATCTCAAAATTTTGCTTTTGACGTAAAAATCTTTTTGCATTCCTTGATCTTTCATGCCCTTTAAATTTGGCAATAACCCACTTTTAAAACCCAAAAAGGGGAAACCCGGGTTTTGACCCAAAAATAAGGAAATGGAATTGTAACGGGTGGCCCGCGTCCCATCTCGGTCGGGGGCGCACCCATGTCCCCCCTCCCCGGGAAACCCGGCGGGGAAGGGGGGCGCCGTGACCGTCTAGGGTTTGGGGGCGCACCTGCCCCATCCGTTTCCCTGACCAGTTTCTGTCCTGCATCCCATCTCCGGGCCGGAATGCGCACACGGCCCCCTAGCGCGCGGCTCCTTTTTGGGGTTTTAAAAGGGACGCGAAACGGTGATTGGATAATTGCCGGGCACTGACCCTATAAATTAAGGGGGTCCACTCCTTCCCTCTGGGGTTTTTGTTGCCCCCTGTGCCCAGAGAAAAACATTATCTGTTACTTTTTCTGCCCGTTCCTGACATTGCCTACGTTTTCCGACTCTGAACCCTTCCGCCTCCCTACCCTTGCACGCTATTACCACGAAAACCCTTTTCGCCCCCCTGACCTTGTGCCTTCCCCCACTTGCTATGCCCCACTTTCTGTACCACCTACACCCCGGGTGCCACCACAAGCAGTCACTCAGGGGAGCGCCTTAACTCCCCCCGCACAATCCACCTGCTTTGCGGGGGCTCTGGGGAAGCCCGGGGCCTCTTTGACTCTGTCTCTGGGGGTTACCCACCACTTCGGCTCCAGAGGATCCACCATCCCGCCGTTTCAGTAAGATCCACCTCCGCGTGGCCCATCTACACCCGTTCCTTGGCCCCGTGGGACCGAAAACTTCGGCCCCTTTGCCCTCCAAATTTGACGGGGACCCCAAACTTTTTAGGGGTTTTTTTTACCCAGTGCTCTATTTCACGGGAACGATGGCGGATCTTCGCCTCGCGAGGTCGCAAGTGGGGCCCCGGGTGATCTGCTATCCGGGGGGCTCGGCTTGGGGACCCCCCCCTGGGACCCGAATACCCGTACCGGGATCTGCGAACCTTCCTCCACGAATTCCGCACCGACTTGGGATGCATCCTCTGCAAAAAAACCCTCTTGAGCCTTCGAAGGGGGGACTCCCCATGGAGACATCGGTTCAATCCATACCTGGCTTGGAGCTACTTAATGACGCCCCTCTTTGCGCCACTTTTTAAAAAAGGGTCTGTCCAGCAGGGAAAAGACGTTTGGCAGCAAAGCCTCCTTTCCCCCCTAGCGAATGAATCCACCTGGGCCCCCCACATTTATTTAAGGTTCGCTGAAAAGCAGGAAAAGCCTGCCAAGAAAGAGATCTGCAGGGCCCCCCTTGGCTTCTTTGCCTGGCCCCCGGTATTCCACGTTTCCTTGCCCCCTCCCAAGCCTTGATCGGAACCCTAAGGTTTGGGTCGGGCCCACTATCAGAGCAAAGCTGACCCCCATGTGGGGAAAACTGCACCTAGTGCCGTAGGAGGGCATCCCCAGGTGCTGATTCCTCCTCTCCACGTTTAAAAACCATGAGGTACATCTGATACGGGGCCCATTGTTTTCCGGGTTTCTGCCTCCGGCTCGGGGCACCCGGGGAAATTCATCCCTGCCTCCTTGGTAACCCCGATACCGCTTGCCAGTAGTCTTTGGAAAAACCTCTGCTTATTTTTCGGTCTGGGGGAGCTCCTTAGTTACCCCCCTCCAGTACATAACCCGGCCGTGCCCTCCTCTAGGGTCCCCCTGCATAAAAGGGGAAAAAAACCCTTTATTCTTTTGGGGCTTCCCCGGCTCAACGCACGCCCCTACCTCTCTGGAAGACCGGGGAGGGGCCTGCTTGGGGGCCGGAAAGCCCAACCTCTTTTGGAAGTACAACGCCCGTGCCTACCACTTCCCGCATTCCCGCCAAGCCGCGGGCCGGCCCCTCCCAGGGGATTTACCAATTTGGGGACGAAATCTCTGAGAAGCAGGCCGAGACCCCCGGGCCGCCACATCGGGCCCTTATAAACTGCCCAATTAAACCTCCTCCCGGGGACCTTTTCCTCCCCGGGAAAGGGGGCCCTACCCTTCCGGGTTTAGGCCGGGAGACTCAGGCCATGTCGGCCCTTTATATTAAAAGGAAAATTTGGCAAAAAGGGTTTTTTAAATTCGAAAATCCCCCCCCCAGCCGAGGGGGTTCTTCTTCTTTGAAAAAAAAGGATGGTTCCCCCCCGCCGTGTTTTTACTAGGGGGGTTCTAAAAAAAATCACAGTGAAAAATCGCTACCCTCCCCACATTTTGGACCCCTTTTTGATGCCTCGGGGGCCCTAAGGTTTTTTCCCAAATTGGACCTGCTTGGACCCTTTAAAACCCCATAAAAATTTCGGGGGGGGCCCAGGGAAAACAGCTTTCAATACCCCCCAAGAGGGAACTTTTTTTGAAAATCTAAAGATCCCTTTTGGGGCTATGCAACCTCCACGGTTTTCCCAAAGAATTCCTGTAACGGTTCCGGACAGGGAATTTGGACCCACGGACCCCGCAAGCGATGGGGGAAAGCCACGCCAGGGAAGGGAAATTTTAAGAAACCCCGGGAAATTTCCCAAAGAGCCCCCCCGAAAAACCCGGGATGGATTTTGTTTGGGGCCCGGGATTCTACCGGGCCCTTCCCCCCCTAAACCTTGATTTTTCTTGCGGTGGCAGCCAAGTAAGCGGGGTGCAAAATGGGCAGGCGGGGTTTTCGAAAGGGGGGTCAGCGGGAGGCCCAGGAAAGGCGGAAACCCCCTTTCCCGGGGTCAAAAGGCCCAAGGCGGGGGTGGCCAAGGCGGCCCAAAAAACCCTTGGTCAAAGACGAAGAAAAGGTAGGGTACACGGAAAGATCAGGACGAGAAAAAATATGAACGCTTTCTCAATAGGCAAGGCACAAAAGACCCGGGCAAGGAGGGGGCGGAAGCGCCCAGTGAAATAAGGCATGCCCCCAATTCCCCAATTACCGGCCACTGTTCCCTTTTTAAATCTAAACAGACCGGCCCCGGGGCCGCCCCTTTAAAGGGGACGGGGAACCCGCCCCGGGAAACAGCAGAGCCCTGCAGGGAGACGGAGCGGGGCCCGGGTTTTAAAGAGTGGGCGCCGGGGGGCAGTGCCCCGCCCCCAGCCCCTCAGGGGGCCCACCCGTCCCGGGGGGACGGGGGGAAGAACTGGGGCTGGCGCCCGCGGGGGGGTTTCGGGGGGGCGCCGACCAACATTACCCCCCCCCTTAGCCCCCCCCTCTTCCTGGCCTGGAAAAAATCTTGCAGCTTTTTAAGGTCCCAAGTTTGTTTTTTCCCCCTCCCCCCCCTCCCCCCACGATCTCTCCTCGGGACCAAACTCCCCCCATTTCGATAAAGAAATACCCCCCCCTTTCCCTTGTTGGTCTTCATGTCTAAAACTCATTACCGCGAAAGTTGGACCCCTCCGCTTCAGAAAAGGGGGGCATGTTTCCTCGGGGAAAAACTTTCCCAGGACCCCCGGGCTTCAAACAAGGAGCCCAGGGGAAAGATTGGGAATCACGCTTTTGGTGGGGGGAGCCGGATTTTGGAGCACGGGGTTGAGGGCGGCAAAGAATTTCCAAAATGGCCCAACGTCCCGGGGGCCCCAAATTTTTGGGTACGGGAAATTTTCACCCATATATCTGGCAGATACCCAACTTTTGTCCCGGGCCAAAAACACGGGGGGGGTCTTCTATCTTGTCCGTTTGCCCTTTTCCCATAACTTGGGATGCAGGCTGCAGAGCCCTGGCTGCCCTTTTCCAAATAGACTTTCAAAAACCTTGGCCCAAGAGTGTTTGCCCGCCTTTGGCATTCTTTTTAGGGGAAAAAAAGGGTAAGGGAGGGGGGGGTTGCGGGGCCAAACCGAAAAAAAATTGGGGATTACCAGGGATTCCGACCCAAAAGGGATTTATAGGAAAACTCCCCCCAAAGAAGAAAAGCGGGCCCCCAGTCATCCTGTCAAAACCCGAGACAAAAAATGTCGAAAAATAGCCCCCCAAAATCTTTTGATCCCCCCCTTTTTGGGCCGGGTTGGGCCCTGCGGGGTGGGAGAAAAAATCGAGGTTCACCTGCAACCGAAGAAAAGGGGTGCCCGCCAGAACCCGACACAAAATTAAAACCCCCGATCCCGAACAATTTGCTGCGGAACCCCCGGTTTTGGGGCTTAAGATGGGGAGAAAGAATTGGGTTGGGCCCCAACTGGGGGGCAAAGGGGGTAGCCCTGGAAAACGGAAGGGAAGTGCCCCCATTTTTTCGAAAAACGGTCCGCACCCCCCCAAATGCCCGGGTTTTTCCCCCAAAAAGGGGGAAAGGCAGTTTTCCCGTGAAAATCCCTTGCCACATGACCCAAAGGGGGCCCCTGGGGAAGGGCGGCTTGGAGCAAACCCCGGCCCTTGCGGGAGTCTTGTTACACACAAAAACCCCCCAAAAACCTTCACGAAACCCTTTTGATGCCCCTTTCCCCCCAGCTCTGGCCACCATTAAAACGAGAGATTAGGGAAAAAAATTTTTTGGCGTTGCCCCTTTGGGTTGCCCAAAACCCCCCCAAGGGGAACATTTCCCCCCCTTTTTAAAATTCCCCCTGCGGGACCAGGCCCGGACAAAAGGTTTTTTTCCCTGGAAAACCCTTTACCAAAATCTAGGGGCCCCACCGAAAACCGGGCGTTGGGGGGGAAAATTTAAAAACTGGGTCGGCCCTCCTCACCCCCAAAAACATCGGAGACACGGAGCGCATCCGGGCCCCGGATGTTTTTTCCAGCGGCCGAAAAGGGTATCTGGAAATTGAAGCGCGAGAAAAACAGGGACCCCCTTGGCTTACTTTTTTTTGGGAAGGCTTGGGCCCCAAAAATTGAAAGGTTTATTAAATTTTTTGTGTGGGAAAAATGGTGATGGGGAAATGACACCCCTCCAGAAATAACCCCCACCCCTAAGCAAGTTTTTATCCCAAAGAAAACCCCCGGTCTCCGATGGGGAAATTTTCTCTCCGCAGGGAGAACTTCCTTGGGAAAAAAAAGGCACGGGGAAACCCCACCCTTCCCTTTTTAGATCCCTTTCGGCATAAAAGTGCGCCAGCCCCGACCGAGAGGCGCCCAACCCCGAAAAAATGGTTTCTGGGAACCCGGGTCTGGTCGGGGATGGGCGCCGGGGCAAAGGCTGCCTTAAGTTGAGCAAACCCCTTTTTCGGTTTCGGCCCGGCCATTTTGCCTAGGTTTGGGAGTTCATCTTGGTAATGCAAAAAAGGGTGCCCCCCAAAGGAAAGAAAAAATGCAGGATAAACTGACGAAAATATTCAAAAAAGGGGTAGGGAAGTGGTTTTGTATACACGAAAAGGGCCCACCGGCCGGGGTTGGCCACGGGCAAGACAGCCAAACGCTTGGCGGGAAACCATCTGAAAACCCGCGTCCGAGATGACGAAAACCCAAGAAAGGGGAAGTAGCCCCGGGTTTGGGAAAGCCCTTTTTCCCTCCCCCTTAGCGTAGAGGTGGGGGCACGTAACCCTCCAATACCGGGCGGACAGGGGATTGATTCTCCACATCACAAAAAACACCAAATGTCGTTTTGGGTAGACCAGGGACACACGTGTAAAGGAGACCCCGGGGGAAATATGGGTTCAAAAAATTCCCGGGAAACTGCTGGTGCTTTGCACAAACCGAAAGGGCATAAACTATATATTAAAAGTGTAAAACCCGTGTTTAAAAGCAGTATTTCCCACCCCAACCCCACCAGGGAAGGGCGATGGTTTTTTTTTTTAAGGCCCCTCGCAGGAAAAAATTTTTGGGAAAAATTCTTTGCCCCCGAACCGGGTCGAAAAAATTTTCCCCGTGATCCGGGCAAGGGAAAAAGGGGTTTTTAAACCCGTGATCTTTTTAAAAAAAACCCCGAAAATCCGATACCCCCCCGGCCGAAAGGGAAACCATTTTTTTTTCTGCACAAAAGATAAATCCTGCCCCCCAGGGAGGAATTTGGCTTTATAAAGCCCTTTCTGCGGGTTCTCCCGAATATGGGTTTCAAAAAAGGCCGGTCTCGGGAACCCGAAGGGGGTTTTAAACCCTGCCCCTAAAGGACGGGTTTCCCGGGCAGTAATCGATGGGGCTTTCCATGGGGTTTGATGGGGGGAAGGGCCCCTGGGCCTGTTTTCCCTCCGAAAAAGAGGGTCCGCTTTAATCCTGGTATTCCGAACAACCCTTTACAGAGGCCGGAGGAGGGTTTTTTGGAAAGGGGAACGGGGGCGCCCCGGGGCGGGGTTGCCACCAGACAATTGTTTCCCCCAGTTGGGTCCCCACCCCAAAGGGGCCCCTCGCCGGCCCACCAAATTTAAAGGGGGGGGGGCATGGCGCTGCAGCCGGGGGACCCCCAAACAAAATCCCCAGAGGGAGACCAAAGGAAAAATCCCTAAGGGAGATTTTCCCCCTTTGAAAGGGCGCCCCCCTTTTTGGAAATTTCACCGCTTGGGGTCCTGTACCGGATGGCGTCCCCAAGCATTTCCCTTTGGGGACGGAGGAAAACCACCAAGGGTTTCTCCAACTCCCCACAAAAAGCTGGTAACTTTGAAACAAGGGGGGGCGTTATAAATTTTCCCGGGCGGAACCAAAGTCCGGGAACGCGGGGAAAGCCGGGAATAAAAACCCCTGAGTCATTTCCCGGGAACTCCCCCCGGCCATATTTCAGGCGTGGGGGAGGAAAAATTTCCTCACCAAGTAATTCCCTCCCCAACTTTACCTAGGCGGGGCTTTTCCCCCAAACTTTGGGGGCCAAAAGGGGCCCGTAAGCTCCCCCCCCCGAAAATTTTTCCGGACTGGCGCAGTACAGACATAGCACCCTGTGCGCCCCGCCGGGGATAATTCCTTGCCAAAATGGGGAACTTGATCCACCCCCCAGGGTTCCTCCTCAAGGGTAGGAAGGGGGCAGAGGAGCTCGGGAAACCCCGGGGAGCCAGGCGGGAAAGACGGGGGGGTTGGGCCCCCAGGTCGCGATCTTGGGGGAGCTTTTCTTGCCTCTCGGGTGAACCCGCACCCCAATGCGAGGGGCCAGGGGGATTAACTCGCTAAAAAAAGGGAAATGGCAACCCCCTTCCGGCAAGGGAAACGCCCTTTGGTCTGGCGGAAAGGGGCCTTTCTTAAAGGTGGCCGCAAGGGCTGCTTTCTTTTTCCCGGACACCTCTGATGCCAGGGGTGCGAAACGGGCCCCTGCTACTCTCCACTAAAATTTTTCACCCTGGCGGGGTTAAAGAGGCCGTCCCGCGAAGATCTCACCCTGGTTCCTCTAAGACACTGCAAAAATTTCAGCGAGGGGGGCCCGGGCAGATCCGAAAGGTTTCACGGGATCCCCTTCCGGGCCCCCAAAAGGGGCCCAACCCCGGGCCCGGGGCCCTTCCCCGAAACAGCTGACCCCCAAAACGCCCCCCCTTGGGAACTTCTGCCAAAATTTGGTCCCCCACCAACTCGATGTGCAGGTTTTGCACGGGTTTGGGGAAAACCCCTGCGAGCGGGGATCACCGTCAAATTTGGCGGGCCACAAACGGTTTTGGGCCCCAAACGGGACCAAAGGGGGGACCCCCCCGGGACGGGCGGCCCACGGGAAAAGGGAGGTGGAGGTTGCTGCTGGGCGTTGACGTTTTTTTCCCGCACCAAGGGGGTAAAACTTTCCAGCTTTTTCCCCTTCGGGGCCTTTTTGCTGAGACTGGCCCGGGTCACCACGCAGAAAGATCCGCCACACTGGGCAGGGGTTGCCCTTTGGGGGGGTCCCATTCCCGGGAAAAATTTAAACGGGGGGGTAAGGTCCCGGGGAAAAAACGGAATGTGGTTTCCACGGGCCCACCGCAAGCGATGGTTTAAACCCCCGGGGAAAAGGGAAACTAAGTAGGTCCCGGTATTCCCCCAGAGCCCGCCGCAAAGGGGGGGAAACTGTTTGGGGCGGGAGTCTCCCGGGGGTCGACCCCCCTGACGAATTTGTTTGGCGGTGGGCAGCCGAATTTGGGGCGGGGGTTTAAAAAATTCCGCAGGCGGGCTCGTAGTGGGGTTTGGCAGAGGTCGGGGGAAAAACAGCTACGTTTTGGGGGTTCGGGACAGGCAGGGGGTTCGGGGCAGGGCAAGAACGGGGCCCAAAAAACAAAGAAAGGGGTAGGGTTCCCGGGTAATCGGGCCCGAAACAATAGGAAACCTTTCCCCCAATAGGCAAAGGAAATAAAACCCCAAGGAGCGGAAAAAACCCCATAAATAGGGAATGCCCCTTTTCCCCCCCAAAACCCCCCCGCCCCCCTTTAAAACCTCCAGACCCGGGCCGCCCCTTTAGACACAGGGAGGCCCCCCCCCCCCCAAAGGGTTTGGTCAATTTACAAACCCCTTTAATTAGGGCGGGGGGGTGCCCCCCCAACCCTCCCACCCTTTGCAAAAGCCCGGGAAAGGGGGAAAACTTCTTCCCCCCAAATTTTGGTTTGGGCGCCCTTAAAAAAATTTCCCCTTGGGAGTTGGGGGAAAAAATTTTAAAACCTCCAAAAAAAATTAGTTTTTTTATTTTGGAAAATTGGAAAACCTAAATCTTTTCTCCCTTAAATCAATAGACCCAAAAAAACACAAGTGGAAAGGAATAAACCCGGGGGGTAAAAATTTTAATTTAAAGGGGTTGAAAATTTTAAATTGGGAGAATTATTTTGGGGGGTTTAAAAATTGGTAAGGGGGGGGGAAAATGGATTGAAAAAAGGGGGAGTTTAAAAAATGGGAAATTTTTGGTTGGGAAAAGGTTTTGGTTCGTTATTAAAAATTTTAAATTTATTGGTGGTAAAGGAAAGGAAAAGGAATTGAGTTTGGTGGGGGAAAAAAGGGGGTTTTTTAAAAAAAAAGGGGGTTTTTAAAAATTTGGGATTTTTTAGGGGTGATTTGGGGGGGGGGGGTTTTAAAAAAAAAAAATTTTTAGGGTTTAAGATTTGGTAAAAATTTTTTCCGGGGGTGGGAATCGGAAAAAAAAACCCGGGGGGAAAAGGCACAGCTTTAGGGGGCCCACTTTTTTAATCTTTAGGACCACAAAATCTCCTTTTTTTAAAAATCCCGTCAAAAACCCATGCCAAGCCAGGGGTCTCTCTTTTCTCACGTTTGGGTTTCCCCCCCCCAAAAAACCAACGCTCAGCCCTCTCCGTGCCTCTGATGGTTGGTGAAAAACCCGTGTCACAGCACATTTTTTCCCCCGAACTTGGTTCACGTGGTCCTTTTGGTCTCCCAAAGGGTTTTTTTTGAGCAAGCTTTTGTGCCCCCGCGCACAGGGAAAAGGGTACGGATGGGGCATAGTTCCCTGTTGGGTGTCCCACCCCGGGAAAGAATCTTATCCTTATCTCTCGGGACTACTGTGCCAACCCCCGGGCCCAAACGTCAAGGATTCACCCTCTCCTTGTCACTGCACTCGAAAAAAGGGCCCCCATCACCACCCCGGTTTACACCCTGCCCGTTTCCCGAAACCCCTTGGGCAAAAGCCATGATTTCATCACGGACCTACCTATTATTTTGGGAAATTTATCATCTGGGTGGGCCGGGCCGTTCTCGAAAATGTCCCACTTCTTCCTCTTCCTGCCTGCCGTCTGCACCACAATTTTGGCCCTCACTCCTTCTGGCACATTTTTCCCTCACATGGTTTCTTTTCACATCCTCCGACGGGGAGTTCAACTGTACCCCATTTTTTCGGGGCCCATGTTTTTGTTTGCAAGTCAAGCTAGACTTTTTCTTTGCATACCCCCTCAATCCATGGGCAGGGGAAAAGTTAATCAATTATGGGAAAATTTCTCATTTGTTTCCCCCGGGCGCAGGGCAAATGGGCCGAGCTGCTCCCCTGGGCCGAGTTTTCTTACAACCATCGTGACTCGGATGCAGCCCGTGCTTCTCCATTTTTTGTAGTCTATGGCCGCCACCAACGCCCTCCCCTTCCCCTGCCCACAGGTTCGGAGGTGCCCGCTGTGAATGACCAAGTTCGGGATATCAAGGCCATCTGGCAAGAGACTAGACATTCCCTACTTCGGGCCTCTGTTCATATGAAGTCTCAGGCAGACAAGAGGAGAAGACCTACTCCAACATTCCTCCCAGGGCACAGGGTGTGGCTTTCTTCAAAGTACGTACATCTGAAGATTCCCAGTCTCAAGTTGGGTCCTCGCTTCCTGGGACCCTTTAAGGGGCCTGGCAGCTTAACCCGTGACGTAAAAAACTCTGCTTATCCCCATCGCTCCCGGGTCCAAAACTCTTTCCATGTTTCCCTCCTCAAGCCTCTGGTCCTGAACCGCTTTTCTCAGAAGAAGGTATCGCCTCCCCCGGTAGCCGATTCTGTTGACATCTTCAAAGTAAAAGACATCTTGGCCATGAAGACTGTCAAAGGGAAGCGCTTCTTCCTCGTGGATTGGAAGGGCTTCGGACCAAAGGAGAGATCCTGGGAACCAGAATCGAATATTTTGAATCACGATCTCATCCGCAGGTTCCTTCAGGCTAAAAAGGAGGGGAAGTCTAAGGGGGGGGGGTACTGTAACAGGTGGCGCCAGTTTCCATCCTGCGAGTTGCAGGCGCACCCGTGTCCCCTCTCCGGGCGCCCGGCGGGGATGGGTGGCGCCGCTGACCGTGCTACGGTTTGCAGGCGCACCCATCCCATCCGCTTACCTGACCACGCTCCTGTCATGCGTTCTCCCCCTGCCGGCCAGAATGTGCACGCACGCCCTCTAGCTCGTTCATGTGGATTTAAAGGGACAGCGTGCCGGTGATTGGATAATTGCCGGGTGCTGACCCTATATAATGTATGGGTCCCCGTCACTTCCCTGCTGGATCTTTGTTGCCTCCATGCCCTAGAGAAAGCGGTATCTGTGTACTTGTCTCTGCCATGTTCCTGACCCTTGCCTAGTTTTCTCAACTCTGAACCTTGCCTCCTGCCCTGACCCTCTCTCTACGTCTATTGACCACGAACCTTTGCCGCCTGCCCTGAACTTGCCGCCTGTCCCTGACTACGTCCACGCCTCACGATTCTGTACCACGCTACACCTCGGCTTCCACCGCAAGTCAGTCATGTCTGAGGTAGCAACCTGGTAGACTTCCGCCGCACCAAGTCCATCCCGCTTTGCGGCGGGCTCTGGTGAAGACCGGGACCTACTCAGCCTCTGCTCCCTGGCGTGGCTTACACCCCCACATGCGGCGGTCCAGAGGATCCACCATCCCGGTCGTTACAGGAATATTTGCATGTGTTCTGTGTTTTGTATCCATTCCTGCTTTTGGCTACCTACTCATCTGACAATCCTGATACAAACAAAGGACCATGTCATACTAGCCTTACGACTTCTCCGAAAACACAATTGGTTGTGTTTGTCCTTTTCATTCTTTGTGACAGATTAAAAGAAGGGGAAAACCAAGCATAGTGGCAATGTCATAGAGTGGTGGAGGGTGGAAACAGCATTAGAAACAGCAGATGTGGGGCATCAGGCAGATGGCAGCTTCAGAATAGTAGCTGAGGCAGGTAGCCAAAAGAATATAGGGTTCAGGGTCTGCTCCAGGTGCTGCTGCTGGTGGGTACCTAAATCACTTGGGGGTGAAGAAAGCTGCTCATTAACAACTCCAGACCCAGGTTGCTGCTGACGGAGCTGGTACTGCTCCTAACCCCCCCATCCCTCCACAGCAGCCGTGGCAGTGGTACATGAGCGCTGATGAACCACCCGGTCAGACCTGCTAGAGGATTGACAATGGCGCAAATAGGGAGCGGCCTATTGATTACATAGGATGACTCTATAGTACTTGAGTTTGTCCTCTGTCTTGGCAGGGGAAAAGATGCCCCCATTTTGGACACGTAATGAGGGTCCAAGAGGGTGGAGAGCCAGAAGTCATCCTTCTGCCGGATGGCGACAATTCAGCTGTCATTAGCAAGGCAAATCAGCATGCAGCGGGCCATCTGTGCAAGTGACTGAGGGACTCCCTGCCTCCATATCCACTGTATACTGCCTGGGTCATCTGCCTCGTCTTCCTTATCCTCCGCCTGCTCCTGTTCCTCTCCTGTCACCTGAATAAAAAAAAGCACTCATTTCGCCAGACACAGCTTGTGCTCCAGTGTCTTCCTCCTCCAGTTCAGCCCCCACTGGACTTATGTGGCCATGAGATGTAGTCGCCATGTCTCCAGTCCGCTGACCAGACAGATTTTGCAGCATCTCTTCAAAGACATGAAGCAGTGGAATGACATTATTCATCCCGTAGTCCTAGCGACTGACAAATAATGTGGCCTCCTCAAAGGGCCTGAGCAAATGGCAGGTGTCACGCATGAGTTTCCACTGGCTGACATCAAAATTACACAGGAGAATACTCCTGTCCACTTGGATCATCAAAAAATCATTAATGCCCTTTCTCTGTTCATCAATTTCCTCCTGTTCATCAATTTCCCCCTGTTCATCAATTACTCCCTGTTCATATATTTCTCCCTGTTCATATATTTATCTCTGTTCATATATTTCTGCCTGTTCATATATTTTTCCCTGTTCATCAATTTCCCCCTGTTCATCAATTTCTCCCTGTTCATCAATTTTCCCCTGTTTATCAATTCCCCCCTGTTTATCAATTACTCCCTGTTCATAAATTTATCCCTGTTCATATATTTATCCCTGTTCATATATTTCTGCCTGTTCATATATTTTTCCCTGTTAATCAATTTTTCCCTGTTCATAAATTTCTGTTTTTCTCTGTTTATAGTTTCTCTGTTCTGTTTAGCTCAAGGTGGGTGTGCTTGGCGGTGTAGAAATGGTTAAAGTGAATGCAAAGTTTCCTGACAAGTTCTCTACATGGTGCATAGTCCACCACTTGAAAAGGGAGGGACAGCAGTACCACCAACTTGAACAGGAGCATGGTCAGCTTCTGCACTTACGGATGACTAGACGCATACTGCTGTCTCTTGGCAATCGCCGCGGGGAAAGACTGCTGGCCTCATGAGTGCCAAGGAGCAGAAGTATCTGGACCAGTAGATGATTTAAAAGACAGGGAGTTGTCTTCGGCAAAGGTGGTGAAGCTTTGACTGCCTGAAATGGGAGGCGTGCTACTGGGTGCTGCTGCTGTTGCAACAAGATGGACCACCACATCTGAGACACATTTCTCCCAGGCCACTGTATGGTGACACTGCATGATGTTGATGCAGGGCTGTAGTGCCAACGTTAGGTCCCCGGTCATGCTTTACTTTCTGCCCACAGATTCGACATATAGCCATTTTCGCCTCCTCTGGTGTCTAGTCAAATAACTGCCACACCGCCACACTGCCACACCGCCGGGGATTTTACCACCAATGCTCTGCACTGACTGACTGTTACCGCCGCTGCCTTGGTGAGCCCCTGTGCCTCTACTTTCTGGGACCTGCAAAGTGGGTGGTCTAAATCGTAGCTGTTTGGCTCCCAACCTCGCACTGCTGCCAATTTTCTGACTCCCGGCCACACTACCAACTTGCGGGCTGCGCCACTACCTGACACGCAAGCTGCCGCTCTCTTCTCCCAATGATAATGATGAAGCCAGGGCCGGGACGATGGGTAGGCGAAGATAGGTGAACGCCTAGGGTGCCACTCATCCCAGGCAGAAAAGGGGGCACAAGGAGGCATGAAGGTGGGCTGAATTTTCCATTTGGGGGGCACTTTATGCCTTTTTTAACTAGGGCAAACATATATCAATCCGACCAAAGTGAATAGTAAAAACTCACATTTATTCAAAGTCTTCATTCAAGTAAAAACAGTCCATCAGACATACTTGTATTCCTTTTCAATAATCTGCAACAGCAGTATCCACGAGCAGTGAAAGACTCGATCCAGCTCAATCTCATGCAGCCGCATGTATTTAGTGAGAGCAGTGTGGACAGGGGGCGTCACCCTCCAGCGGAAGCGACGTTTCGGAAGACAAACTCCTCCTTTCTCAAGCACAGGATAGTGATTACAGACTATACTTATATAGGAGATTAATTTATTCATTATTAATTAGTAACTGTCTGAAAACTTTAAAAACATTTAAAAACATACGATTTAAAGCCCCATACGTTTTTTCACTTTTATAAAAAAAATATTCTTTTTTTAAGGGTACCCCATTTAGTCCCTTGGGGTTTGAGGGGTATCAAATTTTTAAAAATCCACTTTGTTTTCCCCAGCGCAAGAGTTTTTTTTTTTATTGATGTCCCTTCTAAGGGATGGGGCCCCTGTTCAAAATACCCCTTCGGAGTTTCTGACTTTTCCGTGGCGTCTCTCCTGAAAATGAGGGAAATTTTGACTCTCTCCAAATTTTTTTTTTTTCATTGTCATCATTTTTGCCTTTTTTTTTTCTGGAACGTCTTTAGGGCTGAACTTGTTATTAATTCTAATTTTGGGACTTTGGGGTTTGGTCTGCCCCGACATACCCCAACCAAAAGGCACTTAAAAAAAATAAATAAACATTTTTGGGCTATTGAAAAGTATGCATCCCCTTAATGTTGATTTTTTTGTCCTTTTGTGGTAGTGGTGAGGAATAAAACCACTTTAAAAAAGGCAGGGCTTTTTTTGGGAAAATTCTTTACACGGAAATGCCCCTTTTTTTTTTGTTGTAATATCATAGCTTTTTTTTTTAACCCCTTATGCCCGGGGATCTAATAACATTTTCCCCCAAGGATTTTGCCTTTCGATAAATAAAATTCCCTGGTGTTTTAAAAACAAAAAAACCAAAAATTTTGGGAAATTCAGGGGACAGAAGGGCCCATTTATTTTTTTTTTTTAAAAAATTCTTTTTTTTACTTTAAAAACTCCACTAATGAATGAAAATCTATCCGTTTTTTCTTCCCTTTTATTATTTTGGGGTAACAAAACACCCTCTATCCAGGGCCCAAAAAAACCCCTTTGCCCAAAATTTTTCCCAATTTTTATTTTACTTTTCCCTCTTTTGTGTGATTTTTTAACTATCTTTTTTTCTTTCTGTTAAAATTTTGATAAATTTTTCAGGCAAAAACGCCCTTTTTCTCTGAAAAACGGGGGAATTTTTTGGTTGTTCCATTGAATTTTCTGGGGGAAAGGTGTTTGGGTTTTAAGAAAAAGTTGTTTTTTTCCAAAAGGGGGTTTTGGAATACAGTAGGGTTTTTTAAAATGTACCTTCAGGGTTTTCTGTATCTAAAATTCCCAAATAGTGAACAACATGTTCATTAATGTAGCTGAAAAACGGATTAACGGATGGCAAGTGTTAAGCTTGTCAATAAAAATTATTAATGTTGGGCCCGGGCCCCTTTCCCCATAGCAAAGGATATAATCCACATATCAAAGCAAAAATTCGAAAATGGGATGAAAAGGCCTGAGGGAAAAAGACATTTTTTTTTTTCAAAAAACCCAATAGAGGTTGGGCGACCCCGGGGGTCCCGGGGGGCCCAAAAGGGTGCCTTGGGGCTGTTGAAAAATTGTGCGAAAAAACCTAAAATATTTTAAAAAGTAAAATTATGTTTTAAAATTTGACATAAAAAAATTTGATTTGTGGTTATTTAAGGGACGGTCCAAAACATAGTGTTGTTCTCACTGCCTCTACCCCTTTCCCTTCAAGTGGAAATTGTTTTGTATATAGAGTTTTTAAATTTCTAGATGTGACTAAATAGGAAACATTTTTAAAACCCCAAGTTTTTTTTTAAATTTTTAAAAATTCTGGGGTTATCTCGTAGGGGGAACGTGATCCCGTTTGACATATTTTTGAAAAAAAATTGGTTGGTTTCCACATAAATAGAAATTTTTTTAAAATTTATCGAGTTGCCCCCGGGAATAGGGGGTGGGGGCCCCGGGGGGATTGGGGCAGTTTGGGGTACCTTAGGTAAAAGGTAAAAAATGGGGACCCGGGGGATTTTTCCTTTATACAAAAAATTTTCCCTTAGTGTTCACTTATAGGGGCCATTTTTTCTGGGGGCTCCCCCAAAATTTAAAGGAAAATAAAAGTTTTAAAAATTTTAGTAGGGTTTATCAATTTTCTTATATACGACCTCATCCGCCCGTTGTATTGTGCCTCCTGTATATGGGTAAATTTAGTGTCCATTATAAGGGTTTTGCTCCCCCTTTTATGGGTTTTTTTTTATGGAAAATTTTTTTTAAACCCTTTTTTTTAACCTTTTTCTTTCCCTGCCTTCTTTGTATTAAAATTTTTTTTTTTTAAACTTCCTAAAATTGTTTCTCTGCATTATATGAGCATTTTTATTAAATTTTAATTCTACTTTTTTTTTAACCCCCTGTCAAAGTATCTAGTTTTGGTTTATTATGTATGGGTGGATCAAACTGAAATCTTTTTGAGAATACGTTTGGATTTTTAAAAGTGCTGTTTTAGAAAATTTTTCCCTTTTTTAAATTTTACGAAAAACATTTTAAGACGTAAAGAAAAACAAAAAACCTATGTAAGTCCACATTAAATTGAAACAGATCATTTTTGATTAAAAATGGAACGAATTTAAAAATCCCAAAAAAAAACATCTTCCGAAATTTTGGGGTTAATGTCTTTGAGGAAATATTAAGGAAGGGTGTTCTACGGTTTCTTCTTTGGTCTCCACGACTTTTGGGTTTGGGTTTCCTGCCATTTTTGTTCCCCCTTTTCGCGTTTGTCCCGGTTTGGGTTTTTTTCTAAAAAACCCCTTTTTTTAGAGCGAAGGCCTTTTTTAAATTTTTTACCGAGTCCCTGAAAAACCCAAGCCTTGGGGGCACTAGTGGGCTCTAGCTGTGTTTTGTCCTTGTTTTCAAATATACGACCTATATCGAGACCTTTTCTTTGCCCAGGTATACACTTTTTTAGCTGGAAATGCGTGTCTCTCGCTGAAACTTTTTTAATTTTTTTGCAACGGAGCTTTTTTAATTTAGCTTTTGTTGTTTTTTAATTCATCAAATTTAAAACGAACAAAAATTTCGTTGTAATGAGCCCTTTCCCGCCCCATCCTCTTTGGGGGTTTTTTATCTCCTCTTTTTAAATTTTTTATCCAACTGTTTAAAAGTTTTAAACGTCAAAAATTTTTAAATCGACCATACCCGTTGCTGATGGCATACCACGGTTTTTTGTAATGCCCTTTGGGCGTCTTTTAATAGTATTGGTTGTAAAGGGACTTTCGAATCCTCTAGGTATTTTCTTTAGCCTTTATACTCAATTTTGTTTCCGAATGCATGGGATAAAGTGCTTTTTTTTTTCTTTTTCCAAAAAGAGTTTTTTCCCTTTGGGGAAATCCACTTTGGGAATTTATTTTGTGGTTTTTCCCTTTCCCAAACCCGGGTTTTTGAGCCCATTTAAGGATAAACCTTTATCATGTTCAAAAACAAAAAATCTCTCCCCCCCTGTCCGTTTTACTTGCATTTAATTCTAGGGCATAATGGTCCTTTAAAACAGCCCCGAATTGGAGAAGGAAAGGGGGAAAAACGTAATAGAAATACCCGGGGGGAAAAATTTTCCCCAAACCCCCCTCTGCCTCTTGGTTTTTAGTGGGCCTTTGGGTTTTGGGGAACCCCACCTAGTGCCGTCCCAGCAAAAAATATTTTCAAAACCCACCCAAAATGAATTGTAAAAAATCAAAGTTTATTCAAGCTTCATTTTAATTTAAAAAAAGTTTCCCTCAAAACATACTTTGGGAAATTCCCTTTTTAAAAAACTTCCCAAAAGCAGAAACCCCCGACAGTGAAAAACCCATCCAGTCAATCTCAATTTCAGCCGCATGAACTAGTGAGAGCGTAAACAGGGGGGGTCCTCTCCCAGCGGAACCCGGTTTCGGAAGACAAACCCCTCCTTTCTCAAGAAGGAAGGGGATTAAAAGACTATACTTATTTTAAGGGGTTAATTTTCATTAATTTAAATTTGTAACTGCCCGACAACATTTAAAAAAATTTAAAAAACATACGATTTCAAACATTTCCCTTTTTCACTTTTATAGAAAAAAAAATTTATGTTAAAAGGGTTTTCATTTTTGTCCCTTTGGGGGTTTAGTGTATCTAAAATTTTAAAAAACCCAAAAGCTTTTTCCTGCGCAAAGAGTGTTCTTTCTATTGATGTACCTTCTAAGGGATAGACCTGTTCCTTTACTTAAAACAAGTCACCATGCCCCTAGTATATTCAATGGCATACCAAAAAGTCAGTGTGTCAGAGCAAGACGTATTTGCTCTGACACATCATCATATATTTAACAGATGTAAAAGATAGTTAAAAAATTCACACAAAGAGGATATGCTAGAACTAATTGGAAACTATGGGCAGGATGTTTTGGCATGGATAGAGATGAGCTGTTACAAACAAATTTAAAAGGGGAAGAACAACGGATAGATTCTCATTCATTAGTGAGTTCGGTGTCAAAGTAAAAATATCGAATTATTTTTAAAAATACGGGCCGTTACTGTCCACTGATCCCAAATTCGGTTACTTGTTTAAAACCCGCGAGATTCTTTTAATCGAAAGGCAAAAACCTTGGGGAATATGCTTATTAGGTCAGACATAAGGGATAAAAAATAAACATTGAGATAACAACAAAAAAGAAGGGACATTTCCGTGTAGAATTGTCAAATTGCCAAATGCCATTATACGGGTTCATACATCACACATACCACAAAAGGACACAAAAATCAACATTAGAGGTATGCATACTTGCAATAGCAAAAATGTCTTTATTTTTGAAGTGCCCTGTGGTTTGGGATTTTGGGGCAGACCACCCGCAATGTCAAAATTAGAATTAATGAACATTCGTTCAGCCATACTACGTTCCGAAAAAAATAGACAAAAGTGATGACAATGACAAAAAAATTTGGAGAGAGCTCGGTTCCCCGTCATTTTCATGAGAGACGCCACGGAGTGTCAGAACTCCGTGGTGTATTTTAAAAACAGGTCTATCCCTTTAAAGAAGGTACATCAATAGAAAAAACACTCTTGCGCAGTAAAGCAATGTGGATTTTTAATTAGATACACTCAACCCCAAGGGACTAAATGAGAACCTTAACATGAATATTTTTCTATAAAAGTGATAAACGTATGTTCTGAAATCGTATGTTTTTTAATGTTTTTTAATGTTGTCAGACAGTTAATAATTAAAAATGAAATTAATCTCCTATATAAGTATAGTCTGTAATCACCTACCTGTGCTTGAGAAAGGAGGAGTTTGTCTTCCGAAACGTCGCTTCCGCTGGAGGGTGACGCCCCCTGTCCATAATGCTCTCACTAGCTACATGCGGCTGCATGAGATTGAGCTGGATCGAGTCTTTCACTGCTCGTGGATACTGCTATTGCAGATTATTGAAAAGGAATACAAGTATGTCTGATGGACTGTTTTTACTTGAATGAAGACTTTGAATAAACGTGAGTTTTTACTATTCACTTTGGTCGGATTGATATATGTTTGCTGAAGACGGCACTAGGAAAGTTGCCATATCCAGACCACTATAAACACGAGGCAGTGTGCATTGTATATTAGCCCAGGTATATGCTATTACGTTTTTTAACTAGGGCACCAGAAGACCTTGTCCCAGCCTTGCTTGCTTCACCCAGCTCCCAAGTGTGATTGGCTACATCGATTAGTGTTTGCCTGTCACTGCCGTACTTCTCAACGGTGTCGCTGTACAAAGCCTATAGAAGTAGAAATCCACGGCACACCAATTTTGGTATTATACAAATAATGGAGTATTTTATTTTTCACAAAATAGATAGTGAGATGCTGCTTACAAGGAACATTCTGTATAAAGGTTACAGTGATACAATAGAAGCCATAACATCAGACGTTTTGGCCGTAGCCTTTGTCACAAAAGACATCTTAATAGATATGAGGCATAAGTAGAGATGGGCGAATTGATTCTAACGAAGTGGAATTTGTTTAGAATTTCAGGAAAACTTCGCTTCGGAACGAAGTCCAACTTTGGGATACTTCACGTGAACGAAGTGTGCTTTTGATTGATAAAATGGCTGTGAGCACATGGCGTTACATGGGGCAAAGAACTCTGGTAGGAAGAAGGGCATAGCCTACATGACATGTACAGAGATGAAGCCAATCAGAGACCGGCGGGATTCTGTGACGTCACCGCACTATATAAGTCCGGGCACGATGCTGGGAGCTCATACCGCTCTCACTGTACTGAGTAGGGAAGGTGCTGCCACGGCTGCTTATGAAAGCTGATACTAAAGAACTCATTTTTATACAGCGATTTTTGGGGGGTGTCACAGCTTGTCTCAGAGACTGCTTCTCTTAACGTTATATTTCTGATTTTGTGGGGTATTGGACCTGAAGTCCAGTGTGCGTCCAGTGCAGCTGCATATACATTTTAATGCTATCTGCTCACAGCACATTGAATATCCAAGGGTGATCTAAGCCTGTTCCTGTTCTTTTGCACAATTTACATCCAGGGGTTAGTTAAGCGTTATTCTGCTGCTGTGGTGACTAAAAGAAACCATCTTTTTCACCACCAAAAAAGACATTTTTCCTGTAGCATAATTCACAAGCGAAGGTTAATTACAAGTTTTTCTCTTTTAAATCATTAAATTTTTTATTGAAGAAAATTTTGCTTACAGAGGAAGAAAAACAGGACATAGTCCAGAATATAATCCAAACAAAAACAGGTAAAACAATAAAAAGGGCCATTGTATATGGGAAAGAAAAACCCATCATGCAGGGAAAAACAAAGCAGATAAGTCTACACTTTAAAAAACCACAGTTTCTCTTTTTTTTTAAAAGGGAATCAAGAAAATTTTCTAAATTAAAAGTACACAGGAAAGGGAAGTAATAAAAGAGATTAATTAGCAAAAGTCAGTTTTTTCCAAAAATTTTCCCATTTCGTCTTGTTTGGGACACTAATTGGGGGGGGTATTATGGTTTAAATTTTACTGTAAATTTTTTGTATTTTCCCCCGGGTTTGGAAAACCTCCTAGGAATTTTGGTGTGGGGGATGATTTTCCAATAACTAGCAAGGGTGATCTGGGGAAAACCCAAAATTAAAATAGTTAATCACCTTTTGAAAAAGAAAAAGGGAATTTAAATCCAAACCAAATTTTAAAATTAATGCAAGTTTTTGGTGGTGAGAATGAATTGTGGACAAAAAATTTGGGCTGAATCAAAACTCTACCCTGACCCAAAAAAGGGGTTGAAATCAGGGGCAGGGACCACCACATTTTGTGACAAAGAACCACCCCATCCCAAAAGAAACACCCTTTAGAAATCCGGGGAAATATCATTCAAAACTGAGTAAGATACCACCTGGGGTGAATTTCCCTTAAAAAGGGCCAAAGTGGATTAACCCCATTTTGGAGTTTAGGGGTTGAATCGGGGCCTTCCACCATTCCTCTCCCGGGGAGAAGGTTTAGACTTTCCCCACTTCCCCATTTGAGGGGAAGTCTTTGAACTTTCCCCGCCCTGCACCCGTTTACGTATTTTTGGGCACCCCCGGAAAAGGCCCCTTCCCCTGGGGGTGGGTTACCAATAAAAAAGAAGGGAAGGGGGGATCGGGAAAAGAAACCCAAAAAGCTAGGTAAGGGGGGAAACTGCATGCCCTAATTTTGCAAAATAAACTTTTAGAACTGTGAGTTGGGGAAAGAGAACGGGGAAGCAAGACCCCAAAATTGTCCAAAAACCCCGTTTTTCAGAAAAAGTCCCCAACCCCCCCAAAAACCCCTTTCGGGAAATCCAAGGTCTAAACAAGGGGTCGGGGAATAGCTCCATATAACAAAAGGGGTGGGAATTTTTTCCTACTAATTGTATTTTTTAGTTTACCCCTTTATTTTTCTGCCAAAACACAAGAAAATGTTGGGGGGTAGCCAGGGCGTATGCGAAGAGGGGAGTTGAGGAAACCCTTAAAAAAAGTTGCCATAAAGGGGGGTCCTTAAACAGACCCCAAAGGAATAACAACACTTTTTTAAATTTTGGGCCCCAAGGGTGTAAAGGGGGACACCCCAAGGAAAAAGGGCCCGGGTTCCAGAATAGAGGAAATTTTATATCCCCCATAATTGGGGAACCATCCCCCCTTTTGTTTTTTTGGGGATAAAAGATACTTTTTTCCCCCGAAAGCGAGGTTTTTAGCCCCCAATATGAACTTTAAAATCGGGTTTTTTGGAGTTTTCTGCAACAGTGCCGCGGGAATGAAAAAAAGGAAAGGGGCTGTGCTAGGTATAAAACTTAGGAAAAAAAAAGATCTTAGAAAGGGTTTTGATTCTAGCTATCCATAAAGGGGGAAAAAACTCCCGAATCTATCACCTAAAGCAATGGGTGATAGTACAACCCCCCCCAATTCGGTTCAAGGGTTTTTTAAAGGGGGGGGGAAAAATTTTTAAAACTCCTAGATACAAAATTTTAAAAGACCCGCCCCAAATGTAAAATTAATATGGGGGCATTTTGGATGGGAACCCCGGGGAGGGGCAATGGGGGGGGGCCCAAAAATGGTTAAATTATAATATTTAGTTTTTCACCCGACACCTAAAATTTACAACAGGAGTAAAATCTAGTAGGCCGGAACTGAAATGCCCGGGTTTTTGGGGCCATAATAAAATTTTCCACTGGTACAAACTTCTTTAGGCTAACCGGGCAAAAACAACATTTTGCAATAAGGAAAATAACCTTACATCTCTCCCAAGGGGCTCAATGCATAAATCGAAAATAAATTTGGTTTTGAAAGCAACATCCCTCCCTAAACCATTAGAGATTTTAAAGGGACTGCGAAAAAAACCCAGAGGAGAAACGGGGGCCCAAAAGGGGGCGGGTATCCCAATTTGGGGTAATTGCCGTAAAGTTTGGGACCGAAAATTTCCAAAAATTTTAAGGGGGGCCCTCCCTTAAGAAAATCCCCAAAAAAAAAATGCGAAAAAAGGCCTTTTCCCCCCAGGGGAAAGAGAAATGAACCGCTGGATTTTCAAACTTTATTTAGAAACTGCAAGAAAAAAACTCTTTGGGGGGATCCCATCTCTCGCGGGCATTTCCTGAATGAAAACCCTACTTGGTCCAAAACTGAAAAAGGGTTTGGGAGAATTTTTTTTTAAAATTAACTTCCCTTTTGGGCCAAAAATTTTTTTGGAAAAAAGGGTTTAAGCCGTTTTAAGCAAGGAAATCGGTCTATAATTTTGAAATTATTTTTCATGTTTTTTCCCGGTTTGGGGGAAATGGGCCCACAATTGTGGCCCCCCCCCCCCCCTAACATCTTTGCGGGGGGGAAATTTTTGCATTATTGAAAGTTTAAAAGTATCTAGGAGATGCCCTTTAAAGGGGGCTTTTTGAAAGAGCAAAAGTTTTTCATTATTCAACCCTTTCTGGGCCGGGGGATTTGAAAAATTTTGGGACTGATTAAAAGCAATTTGGGGGGTTCCTGAAAAGAAAAAGGGGGGAGTTAGAGGGGTTTTGCTGACCTTCAAAAACTTAGGGTGGGGAAAAATTTTACTTAAAAAAAGATTAGGTTTTCCCCGGGGGGTACAACAGGGGGAAAGTGGGGGGTCACCCTTTAAGATTGTATAACGTTTGGGTTTAAATATCAAACAAAAAAATTTCCCAAATTTATCCTGGGGGTTGCACTATCTTCGGGCCTATTTCCCAGGGTAGGAAAGATTTTAAAATTTGGGCCGGGGCTGTTTAACCCCTTCGGGCAAAGAAATTTTTTCCCGGGGCGCCCCCCCTGCATATAAAAATTCCCCCTGAGTCGGGCAAAGAGGCTTCAAATTTGTGGAGCCTAATTTACTTGCAATTGATGTCTTAAAGAATAAAGTTCTAAATGTTTAAGGGAAAAGGGGGATTTTTTTAGAAAGGGCCCCCCCCCCATCAGTTTCCCGGGGTTTTTTTATAACATTTTCATTTGGGGAATTTCCTTCCTTCCCTTTTGGGGGTTTTTCTCTAGATGCCAATTTTTAAAGGAAAAAATCCTTGATGAACCCCCTTTTGTGGGCGAAACCAAAAGAGGGGGAAGGCAGGGGATACGGGAGGCCAGTTCAAGTAAAAAATTTTCCCTTTTAAAGGAATCTCGAATGTCCAAAAATTTGGGGACCCCGTTTTCTTCAGATAGGTTTTTAAACCCCCAAGGGAGTAAGATGGGGGGGGGGAATTTGGGTCTACTAGCGTGAGTGAGACGGGGGGCATGGCCCTGAAAAGGTTTAATGCCTTTTTCCAGGGAAAATACGATGGAAAAAGGGCTTGTTTTATTAACAAAAAAAAAGTCTTTTTCTAAGTAATTTATTAGGGGCCCCCAAAAAAAATGGACGTCTTTTTTCCCCAGGATGTGAGAAACCGCCATGGATAATGAAAGGGTTTCCCGTGTTCAATAAAGTTTCAAGTCCTGTGTTATGGAGGAGAGTTGGGGCTTGTCTATGTCCCTTTTCAATAACCATAAAAAAGGGTCCCCCGCACAAAAGGAGGTTACCCCCGTGCAGGGACTTTGCTTTACCCAATTCCCCTGGGAATAAACCCAAAGCGGTCGGTTTAAAATTTTGGGGGGGGGCAAAAGGGGGCAATGGGTACTAACCCCATCTAGTAACCCATGGCAAAAAAATGTATCTCCCGGGTTCCCCTTTCAATTTTCACTTGTTTAGGAAAAAGGGTTTAACGGGTTTTCTTTAAAAAAGGGACGGGCCACCCCCGGCCTTTTTTTTGTGAAAAGGGGTTTAAGAAAATGTGGGGGGAATTTCTTATGTCGCACCCTTTATGGGCATCTAATCCCTCAGGTGGGGTCTTTTGGAACCCAGACAATTTTCGCCTTTTTTTCCAGCAGGGCTCCCCAAAAGGGTTTGCCCTTTTTAAAAGGGCGAATTAAGTGGGTTAAACTTTTAAAGATATAATTTTAACCCCCATGTTCCCGGGGGGGGTAAGAGGGGTAAAACCCGGGAGAAAATGTGCAAGGAAAACAACTCCTGGAGAGAGAAACATAGAAGGGTAAGAAACACTTCATAGCATAAGGGGAAAAAAAAAAATAAAATCCCCCTTTAAAACCTGAAAAAGGGAAAACCCGAAAGTACCAAACCCATTTCAGAAAAATAAAGAAAAGCAAAAAAATTTTCCCAAAAAACTGGGTAAAAATTTCCCCCAGGGGGGGAAAAATATCCCCCCGGTGGCCGGAGGCCCAAAAAAAAATGGTTTTCCCCAGAAACCCCCAAAAAAGCTAAAAATAAGAAAAATTAAAAAAAGGAATATAAGGGTTTGAGCCGGGAGAATATAAAAAGGGCATCATCCCCCAAACCCTGGTTCAGTCATTTGGGCCCAAATGGCTTTACTTTTTTTTTTTCCCGACCAAATGGGGGAAATTTTTTTCTGGTCAAACCCCTTCTTATTTTTGGGGAGTTTTGGGAGGGGATTTGGGAGAAAAGTCCCCAAGTTTTGCAGAAACTTTCACATTGGGAGGGGGGGAAAAATGGAGGTAACATTATCCCGAAAGACTTTTTAATCTTTACAGGAAACCCCCAAATGGTAAGGAATCTCATGGTCTCTGAAAAAAATTTTCGTGAAGGGGGCCAAATTCTTTTTTTCAGCAAAGTCCCGCTAAAAGGGGTCAGGAAAAAGGGAGATTTTTTCTGAAAAAAATCTGGGAGTTCCACCTTTTTTCCTTTATGGCCTTGAGGAAATTACCCTTTGGGTGCAAAAAAAAAGTGAAATTTTTTGCAATCACACCCCTCTGGGAAGGGGGGGCCCCAGCAATTTTTTTGGTTGGGGGGGAGGCGATGAATCCGGGGTCAAACTGTGACCTCAAATTTGATCCCCCAGGAGGGACAATAGCATAAAGGTCTGCAAAAAAATGGGGAAAAGGTTTCACCCTTAAACTTTTTCCCGGGAAAATTCCCTTTCCCACGAAGTTTTTTAGGGTTTTTGGGACGGCCCTTCAGACCAAAAACCATTTTGGGCCCAAAAAAACCTAAAGACCTTCTTTTTTAAAGGCGGGAAGTTTTTGTTCATTAAGGGAAATTTTTGGGGGAAATGTATAAGTTACCCCATTTTTCTTTAAAACATGGTTTTTTGGGGCCAACCGGGTTCGGGGATATCAGAGGGGAAATACCCTTCATCTTTTTTAAATCCCTTGCAGTGTTTCCGAAGGGGTTTTGAACATTCTCTTTATTGACTTTTTCAGTAAGATGAGTTGAATCCAGTGGTTTTGGGGTTTTCCCCTATTACAGCCTCTGGATGCAAAGAAGATGGAGTTAAAGGGGGGAAGGGAAAACTCATTTTTTCCGCTCCTGGATTGAAGAGGGTTTTTTTTGGGAAAATTCTGTGAGTTGGGGAGGTTCGTTTTGTTTTTTTTTCTTGGGAGGTCCCCCCCATGATGGGGGAGGGGGAAAAGGTAAAAAAAAACAAGTTCTGGTTTTTTTTTTGTTTTTTTTTTTGTGCACTGATTTAGGCTTCAAAAGAGGGAGATTTTGTGGTTTTAATAGTCCCTGTGTAGGAGTTTTTGCAGAGGGGATTTTGCGGGAAAAATGAAGTACTTTAGTCCCAGCAGAATTTCATTTGGTTGAGGGCGGAGTTTTTTTATATAAAAATTCTGAAAAATTTATCCTTAGGTTTTAAAAGTCATAAAGGTGGGTTTAGATCCCTTCTGAAAGGAGCTGCAACTTTTTAGTAACAGTAATAAGGGAAGGGGGCAGAGTTTTTTAATTTGTCTTTTTTAAAGTTGAAAATGTCCCAGGCACCCGGGGTGTTTAAGTTTAAAAAAGGGGAGTATTCCCCAAGGAAAAAGGGCAGTTTTTATAGGATTTAAGGAGCCATTTTTTAATAATTAGAGAAGGGACTCCCTTTTTTGGGTCACAGAAAAGCTCTCTAATGCGGGCTTTGTTATGTGTTTTTTAATGGGAGGCTTCCCAGATTTCTGGGTTTTTAACCCCTTGGGTCTTCCGGGGTGTTCTTTTAAAGCTTGCTTATTTTTTCCCCCCGGGGTTTTGTGGGGGAGAAAGTTATGCTCCCTGGGGGCTGAAAACTCCCCTTTTTTCGGGTTAAAAGATCTTTGGCCGGGCGGGAAAAAGGTATTTATTTATATCTGTGGGGGAGCACTAAAGGCAAAAAAAGGGTGTCAGGGATCGGGAAGCACAAGTCTTTTTCTTCACATGGTTATTAAATTTGGGAAATAGTGGGTTTACGGGGAACCACCAGAACTATCCTGAAACGAGATGTTTTCGGGGAAACCGGGGAAGGGAAAAAATCCCAGTATAATCTGGTGCTGGGGGCGGGGTTCGGGTTTTTGGGGAGATCACGGGGGTAAACAAAATGTTTTTGCAGTCCGGGTTTCCCTTCTATCCATCGAAGCTGGAAGATAAATTTGGGCCTTTTTTCCCTGTTTTTAAAAAAAAGAAACCCCGGGGCTTTCCTAATAGTAAAAGGAGAACCCTATATGTTCCCCCACAGTTTAAAAACCCGGTTTGGGGGGCGATAGGGGGTTTTTTAGTTTGTTAGTTAGGATATTCCCCCCTGGGGGCTCTCACTCAAGCTGCTGCTGCCATGCGGGTCCAGGCCAAAACCCCCTTTACATGTTTTTCTCTTTTTGGGGGTGTAGCTTTAAAAATACACGCCATTGAAAACACGCTAAAAAAGGGGCTGGTTTTTTGGCTGCTCAATTCTTTTGTGCAATTTACATTAAAGGGGTTTTTTTTAAGCGTTTTTCCGCTGTTGTGGTGACGGGGAAATAAATCGTTCTTTTTTCACCCCCAAAAAAAAACATTTTGCCTTAGCAAAATTCACAAGCAAAGGTTTAAAAATTACAAATTTTTTTTTGGGCTGTGCACCTTTAAAAGACACGCCATTGTAACACGCTAAAAAAGCTTTTTTTTGTTTTTCCCAATTTTTTTTGGGGCCCAAATTTAAAACCAGGGTTTTTTAAATTAAAGGGGTTTTGTGCTGCTTTTTGGGGTAAATTTAAAAAAACCTCTTTTTCACCCCCCCAAAAAAATACATTTTCCCCCTGTAGCTTTTAATTCCCCCCAACCCAAGGTTTTAATTACAATTTTTTTCTCTTGCTGGGGTACCGTAAAATCACACCATTGTAACACAAGGGAAAAGCTGGTATTTTTTGGGCCCCGCTCAATTCTTTTGCGCAATTTTCTTTCCCGGGGTTTTTAAATTTAAACGTTTTTCTCTGTTGTGAAGGGCTAAAATCCCCTCTTTTTCACCCGGGAAAAAAGAAATTTTTTCTGTTGCATAAATTTCCCCCAAACAAGGAAATTACAAGTTTTTCCCCTTTTTGAGTAGCGGGAAAATACACGCCATTGTAACATGCTACAAATGGGGTATTTTTGGGTTTTTTCAAATTCTTTTTTTGGGACTTTACATCCATTTAGGGTTAACTAAGTCTTTTTCCCGCCCGTTTTTACTTTAGCAAAAGAAACTTTGTTTTTTTTCCCCCTACAGAAGGGAAAATTTTGGCATAAAAAATTTTATATCCGAAAGGATTTAAAGGTGTTTGTCTTTTATATTCAGTAAAATTTCACAAAATTTTTTAAAAGGCACATACAAGTCAATTTTTCCTGGCCCCTAATTTTGGAGCGGGAAATTTTTTTCCCAAGGGGGGGTTTCCCCAAGCTTCTTAGTGGGTTTTAAAATTTTGGGGTAAAAAAAAGGGGGTTTATTTATCATTAAAAGATATCTTTTTATCAAAGGCCCGTTTTCGGTACATTTTAGATCAAAAGGATTTAGACAGAGAGGTGGCGGCCCCTTTACCTGCGGGGTGGGAAATGGGCCCAAACATTCCTGGAAACATCCCCCCGGGTCGCAGCACAGGGAAAGGGGGGGCCTCCAGGGAGGGGGCACTGGGGAGGGGGCCCCAAAAATGCCGCTTTTCAAATTTGCGGGGGCCCGGGGGTTGACTAGCAACCCAAAGGGGTTTTTGAAATTTTTGACTAGGTTCCCTCCCCCTTCCCCCAAGAAAAGACATCTGACCCAAACCCCAACCAAGAGTCGGTGGGATGTCGGGCAACAACCTTTTTTGGGATGGCCTTGGGGGTTTGGGTCAGCGGGCCCCCCCTGTCCCCCAACCCCCCCTTGTCCCAAACCGGTTTCCCCCCACCCAAAATCTACTAGTGGGGCGGGCTAGCGCCCTAATACGGGAAAGAACAATTTTGGGGGGGCAGTCCCGCAAACTACTTGGGCAGCCCAATAAATGGGGCCAATATCCCCTGCTTTCTTGAGTAGGCGGGAAAGTTAAGATTGGAGAGTTTTACGGGAGGCCTTTGTGAGGGGTCAGCCTCCCGCATTAAACCAAAGGGCCCGGGGTTTTAGGACAGCAGTACGATGAAACACCCAAAAAAGAGGGTGTTGCCGGCCGCAATTGGGGGCCGGGGGGGGAAGCAAGGGCTTCATCATCCAGGAAAGAGGGGGTCAGCTTGGCGTCAGGCACGGGTTTTAGCCCCCAAGTGGAGGGTTTTGTGGCCGTGAGTCACAAGGGAGCAAAGGGGGTGGGGGGGTCGGGAGCCAAGCGGGGGCCACGGGGTTTTAAAAACCCCCTTTCGCAGGTCCAAGAAAAGTTCGGGGACAGGGGGCTCAGCGAGGGCAGCGCGGAAGGGGAGGGCACCTTTTTTGGGGCGTTGGCGGGTTTAAAACAGATATCGGCGGTTTTGGAAAATTCTTTTTAAGACACCCGGGGGAAACCGAATATGGGGGTTTTGTTGGGAACTGTGGGGAAAGTGAAGGGGTAGCCCGGGGAGCTAAAACCCTTGGGGGACCCACGGGGGCCCCGCGGTTTAAACCCTGCAGTGTCACCTTTCCCGGGGCCCCCGGGCCGGGGGGAAAAAGTGGCTCAATGTGGGGGGTCCATCCTGGGCCGCCAGCCCCAAGCAACCCGCACAGGGAGCGCCCAGTAGGAACGCATGCCAATTTTTTAGCCAGTCAAGGGCCCCCCACCCCTTTTAAAAGGGGGCTGTTTCTCTTTGACTCATCTCCCGGTCCCGATTTCTCCTCCCTCGTCTCATGGGGCCAGCAGTCATTACAGGCGGGTTGCAAAAAAGACAACAGCATGGCCCCAACCATCCTAAGGTGCAGCACTACCGGGGCTCCTGTCCAATTTTGGAAAGCAGGCCCTCCCTTTCCAAAAGTGGGTTTTGCACCATTCAGAGAACTAAGGGGTTGTGCCGAGCCCAAAAGGAATTTTCCAAAAACCCTTTAAATTTTTTTTCCAAAAAGGGAGTACCACCTTTTATAAATAAGTAAAAACAGAAATGGGGGCCCCGTCCTTGAGCTTATCGGTTTTTTTTCCCAAGGGGGGCACGCAGCGCGGGCTTGTGGACTGGAATACGGTTTAGGGGCCCGTTTCATGTCCCTTTTTGGCCCATTTTTGGGGAATGTGCTTTTTCCGGGCCCCGGCAAACCAACCCAATTTTGGCAGGAGACCCCCGCTTTTCCCCCCCCACGGTTTTTTCAAACTGCGGCTCCTGCCAATGTCCAACCCCCCTCCTCCTCCCCCCCCACCACTACCCTCCCCAACCCCCACAATTTCTGCCCACATACCACATTTTTAGGGCACAGCGGTGTCCCCGCAGTTCTACAACCCGGGTTGCCTCGGGAGAACGAAGTCCCCACAGGGGGGGAACTGCCCCGCGTCATGCGAAAGAAATCGATGTGTGGCTTTCTCCCCCAAACTCCCAAAATGGAACCGGGGTGAGGGAAAAAGGGGAGGAACTTGGTGTCCCCCTTTTGCCCGTGGAGGAGGGTTTCCATGCGCCCGCTTTGGGCGATTGTTCTTTCTTTTTTGTGAAAAGGTTCCTGAATCTTCCCCGATTTTCAAAATTCTAAAAAAGGGCCAAAAACGTGGATGCACTTCATCCTTTTCCTACAAAAAAAAGAACACCCCCCTTTCAATTTGCAGCGGCAGAATGGCCTCCCCCCCCCAAAACTCTTTATGCGATGTTTCAACCCTTTGGGTTTTCCACCTCACTTTTTGGGGAACCCGCTTTTATGAACAAAAAAGGGCCCTTTAACGATTTTTGGATGACCCAAAGGGGGACAGGAGTAACCCCCCGGTTTTAACTTTAAATGTCAGCCTGGCAGCTGATCGGGAAACCTGCCTTTTTTTTTGGGGCCATTCGAGGGGGCGACGGTTATTTTCAGTCGCCAGGAAAAAGGGGATCAATAACGTCATTCCACTGTTTCATGCCGGGAAAACAGAGGGCTGAAAAATCTGTTTTTGGGCAGGGGGGGGGAAACCCCTTGGGGCGACTACATTTTCGGGGGCCACATAGCCCCGGGGGGGCCCTTGAAATGGAGGAGGAGGGGAGGACATTGGAGCAAACAAAAAGGTCGGGTTTAAAATTAAAGGGGTATTTTTTACCCAGGTAACAAGAGAGGAGGACCCAGGAGCAGCTGAAGAGGTAAAAGGAGAGGGGGAAAGGACGAGGAAAGATGATCCGCAAGGCCCCGGGGGAAGTTTTACAGTGGAGTGAGAGGCGGGAAGCCCCTCAAGCCCACTTTTGCAGAGGGCCCGCAGCATCTAATTTCCCGGCTATGACAGCGGGAAATAGTCAGCATTGGGGAAGGGGATTAAACTTTTGGCTCTCCCCCTTTTGGGACCCCGCAACCGCCCCAAAAGGGGACCCTTTTTTTTCCCCACTGTGAGAGGGGGGGACAAACTAAATTTACTATGGGAAAATCCCCGTAAGTCATTTGCCCCCGCTAGGGCCATTGCCCCTCCTTGACGGGTTCTGCCCGGGGGGGTTTTTCAGCACTCACATACTACCCCCGGGGCTGTTGGGGGAAAGGTGGGGGGGTTTAGTAGACCACCCCCATCAGCACAAACCTTTAAGTCTGGGGGTCATGAATGAGCAGTTTCCCTTTTCCACCCCCCTAGGGGGAAAGGCAGCCCCAAACAGCACGAAAGGACCGGGGAAAGCCCCAAAAACCCAACAGGGGGTGGCCTATTTGGGACAGCACTCTGCCACCCCATTTTAGAAAATCCGCTGGACAAACCCCCGGCACCAAACGGGATGTGTGGCCGCAACTTGCCGATTTGCGTGGAAAACCCTGTCCTCCCCCCACAGAGGTGGCATCAGACGGTTTTCAGTGCGGCAGGGGCCATCATTCCCCCAAAGGGGGAAGGAACCCGCTTGTCCCCCCGGGAAATGGGAATTTACTGCCCCTTTGTCAAGAAATCGGGCGGGGATGGGCCCCAGGTTTTAACACAACAACCCTTTAGGGCTCAGACTAAAATCACCATACCCCCCAACCCAACCTGTGGGGAAAAGGGGCCCGGGGTTTAAAAACTACCTCCCTCAGCCATTTTCCCTAATGCCCCCCACCTGCCTGAGGGCCAAAACACTGCGGGACAGTTTCCCCATCCCCACCAACCATTTTTACCAGGGACGGGTTTTAATTGCCACCCACCTCCACACCCCCTGTCTTTGGTCCCAAATCAGGGCCCTCATGCTTGCTCCCTTTTCCCGGGACTTTCCACACTGGTCATTGTGCCACCCCTGGGGCCTACCCCCTGTTTTTTGCCACCTCCGAATGCATTGTCCCACTGTCTGACCTCATGCGCTGCTGGGGGCTGCTGCCGTAACCCCACCCCTGGTCATTGTGCCCACTCGGGTGGCCTACCCCTTTTTTTTTGCCCCCTCCAGAATGTCATTGTCCCAAACTGTCTGCCCTCATGCTGTTTCCCTGTTGTGACGGGCCACCGTAACCTCCCATTTGTCTTTGTCCACTCTGTGGCCACCCCCCTTTTTTTGCCACCTCCAGAATGCCCTCTGGGGAAAACTGTCTGCCCTCACCCTGCGCTGGCCGTGCCCTCCACCTGTGTCTTGTCCACTCTTGACCCCCTGTTTGCGCGTTGTTGCTTGCCGTGACCTCCCCACTCTGCTTTGTGCCATTTCTGGGCCTACTACTTTTTTTCCCACCTCCAAAATTTCCCTTTGCCCCCTGCCCTGACCCCCAACTGCTGACTTTAAACCTTTCCACACTTTTGCTTTGGGGGCCATTTCTGTGGCCTATTTCCTTTTTTTCCCAACCTCCAGAATGTCATTGTGCCCCCTCTGTCCTCATGCTGCTGCTGCCGTGCCCCCCACACTGGTCATTGTGCCATTTGTCTGACCTCAGGGCTGTTTGTGCCGTCCCCTTCACCTGGGCATTGGGGGCCCCCCTCTGACCTCATGCGGGCTGCCGCCGCAGCTCCACTTGTCATTGTGCCAGTCTGGGGCCCCTACTCCAGTTTTTTGCCCCCTCCAGAATGTCATTGGGGCCACTTTTCTGAACTCATGCTGCTTCCCCCCCGTCACCCCCCACTCTCTGTCATTGTGCCACCCTTGTGGCCTATTACTTTTTTTTGCCACCTCCAGAAGTCATTGGGGCCACTCCCTGCCTCATGCGTTTTTCTGCCCTTGCCCTCCCAACCCGTGTCATTTGCCCGTCCTAAACCTCGGGCTTTTGCTGAAGGTGCCCCCCAATCGATGTCATTTGCCCCTCTCTGACCCCCATGCCCCTCCCCGCCGTTCCCAAACCCGCCTTTGTCTTTGGGCCCACTCGGGGGAATTCCCAAATTTTTTTTCCCACCTCCAGAATTCATTTTTCCACGGCCTTTAACCTCTTTGCTGCACCCACCGTCACTTTAATTTCTCTTATTGGGGCCCATTTCGGGGAAACCCCTATTTCCCCTGTTTTTCACCCCCAGAATGTCATTGTGACACTGTCGGACCTCAATGCTGCTGGGGCTGGGGCCGACACCCCACACAATTTTGTACTAATTTTTGCCACCTAAAGCTCCAGTTTGTTTTTTTCCGTTTTTAGCGGGAAATAAATTTTATCAGCAAACTTTTCCTGCTTGAGTTTTTTGGTCATTTTTTGCCCTTTTTAAGTGCCCAAGAATTTTATAGTGAAACGATTAAAGACCGTGGGCATCATTTTCTTTTTGCCATCCAAAAAACCCCAAACAGGTAAAAAGCCCAAAACCCAAGCCCCCTCTGATTTTTTTAACATGGCAAAATTTTTCTTACGGACACCCGGGCAGGCTCGGGTGCAGCCGGAAAAAGTTTTTTTAAACACGATTAAATCCCGAAGTTTCGGACCAAATTTATTTTTGCCCGGGAAAAATGCGGCGAAGTGACCAAACCCAAAATTTTTTGGGGAAATTCGCCCACCCTCAAGGCAAAAGGGTAATCAGATAATGATGAATGAAACAGGTTTAGGGGCAAGATTAGCGCTGGTAAAAAGGGGCAAAAAGGTTTATGAGGAAAGGCTGCAAATTACAAGTATAGGCGGTGAGCTTTGAAAAATGCATCTTTTATTCCCAAAGCGCTAATCTTGCTCTCACCCCTGATAAATTCATCATTTTTGGGGATTTTCCTTTGCCCATACTATTAAGATTTTCTTACACGCAGGCCCCAGCTTTCCTGGGGTTAATTGGGTTAAAAGCTCAGGGGAAAGGGTTAAACCCCAGCTTCCGGGGCCCGCTAGAAAAAACTATCCAGCCCCCCAGCAAACCCGGGTCTTTCCCTTTAAAGGGGCCACAAGATCCCTTTCCCTTTCCCAAATTAATACAAAAAAAGGTTCCCTCTGGGGGACTTGGCATCACCCCAGTTTCCGGGACACATTTTTCCTTGGACACAGGGAAAGCTAATATATGTTTGCATATTTTTTTCTTATTTTTTCCCTTTTTTGGGATTTTCTTTTGGACTTTTTTTTTACTATTTTGTTCCAATGTTCATAATGTAAGAGTCTTACAATATCACTGGGGCTTGGTGTCAGCAAGTAGTGTTTTTTTTCACCCCATGGCTGACTCTACCCCCGTGTCACTATTACCCCTATACCCAAAGCATCAGGGGTACTGTGAAGAGCCAGGTAACTGTCAGAAGCTGATCCTCTAGTGTGAAGGTCCACTTCTGGAGTGGACGCGGGCTGGTATTTTTAGAATGGGAAGAGACCAGTATTGATGGACCTTTCCATTCTGATAGTATCAGGTTGAAGCTGTCGGTTTTACCTTGGCTGGTTATGGAAAATGGGGGCACCCTACATCATTTTCTTTTTAGGTTTTTAATAAACAAATGGTAAGAAAACTATCAGAATGGAAAAGTGCAAGGAATTTGGACTCTTCCCATCCTAAAAATATGAGCTTGATGCCATCCCGGGAGCAGACCATCACATTACAGGGTCCACTTCTGTTGGACCTGCCTCTTCCCAGTACTTTTGGTAATAGTGACAGGGGGTTAGTATCTGCCTTGGGTACCAAAAAACACCACTGGCTGACTCCAAGCCCCAGTGCTAGTAATACAGTGGCTTCTGTCAGATGCTTCCATTACTAACTGTGGAAAAAATGGTAAAAGAAACACACGACACAAAACATAAAAAACACTTTATTTAAATAAACACTCCTGGTCAATCTTTTATTGACCAGGTTATCAAAGAAATTGATCCATCCAATCTGGGAAACCTGTAAAGTGAAAGAAACAGTACAAAAATTATGACAGTACTAAACTCCATCTCCTGCAACTTCTGAGGATCATGCCTGTGGTTTATCTTCTGTGGGTGCATTGGAGGATATTCATGCTGCGCAATATGATCGTAGAGTGGAAGGAGCCAGTAGCATGCAAATGTCCATAAAAATGAATCCTTTATTGGTGCCACACAAAAATATACAGCGAGGTGATGTTACAGGTACATAAAGCTGATGCGTTTCGAGCCACTACTGGCTCTTAATTAAACCATGATATAACAAACAATACCTGCTAATATATATGCAAACTAATTGCAACAAACTGATCTCACCTGTTATCAAAGGGGTGGGAGATAGACGCCATTCAAACTGCTCAGTGCCGAGGTGAATACACGCATCCTGGAGGCCTCAATGACAAAATTTACAACCCATGTGAGCGCCTGGTAGCACCGCGCACTGTCACATCCCACATATCACAACTTCGCCTATTGGGGAGAAGCAGCAACAGGGAGAGGCAGAAAGGTGGGCCAGAATGGAAGCATATGGAGCTGGACATCATACACACCGGTATCAAGATGGATGCATAAAAGAACACCTACATTGAGCAGAAAGAGGTCAATATATCACCCTTGTTAAAAAGCCGGTAAATCAACACCTCCCATGGGGAGAACCAGCGAGAAAATAATATAAACAAAAATTCTAAAACACAGAAAACAATGCACATGACCAGTAAGGTAAACACACACAAAGGGAAAGAAAAAAGTATTTCATGTGATAACAAATGTCTTCACAAACAGAGCTAATAATGTAATAAAACTTCATTTTTAGGTTAAAATCATGAGGAAAAATAGTATCCAAAATGTTTCACGATCTCTAAGTAAGTAATCGATATTACCCCAATGTCTTCCCAAAGACACCCTTTTGATAGCAAAAGTGCAAAAGGACGCAGCACTAGAATGTTGACATTCCAAGAAATGTCTGGCATCATTAAAAATATTATGACCTCCTGGATTTTGGATGTTATTTAAATGTTCCAGGATTCTAACTTTAAAGGGGTTGTCTCGCTACAAAGAATAGCTTTCAAATTGTAGGGAACACAAAATAAAGACATTTTCCAAATATATTGCATTGTTCCTCTGTTTTCCCTAAAGAGATACAAGTGAATTATTACTCTGTGGCTATTTCAGTTCCCTCAGTAACTGACCTGTAAACAAATCTCCTGGGGCTGTTTGTTCAATGAGATAACAGAGAGTGAGTCATCACACAGGTCAGCAGTGTCAGTCAGTGTCCTGTGCTGCCAGACAGTAAAAAGCCTGATTTATCTCAAGTAAACAGCTCTGTAATTAGGGCTTTTGTTTTGGGGATCAGATAAGAAGTCCTTAGAGTAGTTTGAGAAGCTAATCTAATCTAATTAGCATCTGAAGCACAATGTAGCTGTACAAGCATGGAGCTTATGCAAATGAGTATGAACCAGGAAGTGACAGAGAATTTCTTTCATGCATTCTTTGAAACCCTGTGGGGAGACAACTCCTTTAAATCTGCGTGTAGTACAACCAACATAATACAGATTACAGATGGTACAGAGAATCAGGTATATCACCTGTATATCGGTGTTAATATTGGTAAATGGCATATTTACGATTATGTATTGTAAACTCTTTTGTGGGAACAACATATCTACAGGTTTTGCAGGTATGACTGCCACTTTTGAAGAATCCCTTGTAATTTAGCCATGTGCCCCTGATGTGATGTAATTAGGAGAAATAATGTTGCCATTTGATTTAGAGCATTTAGCAACCACTCTGAAACCATTCTGCAGAATCTGATCTACAGCCTCATCATCATACAATACAGACTGATATTTGTTGATGATAGATTTAATTTGATTGAATAGTGCACTGTAATCAAAGACAGCAGTAGGAACACATTGAAGCCTTTCTGAATATTGTGGGGGAAGTAACAGTGTATTAAGAGACTTACAAGTTACAATATGCAGAGCACGTTTAAGGACCCAATTTGGATATCCACAAATTGCCAAGCGTTGGCAAATATTTTGAGTTTCAATACAAAAATCTAATTCCGAGGTGCAATTTCTCTTAGCTCTGGTGAGTTCACCTATGGGATTGGAAAGCAAATTATGTCTAGGATGACTGCTCCTGTAATGCTAAATAGTATCACCATCCTAAAAATACCAGCCCCAGAAGCGGACCATCACATTAGAGGATGCACTTCTGATGGACCTGGCTCTTCCTAGTACTTTTGGTGCATTAGGTACTGGAGTAATAGCGGCAGGGGGTTAGTATCCACCTTGGGTGTCAAAAACCACCCCTGGCTGACTCCAAGCCCCAGTGTTAATAATACAAAGGCATCTGTCAGACACCTCCATTACTAACAGTGGAAAAAAATGGTAAAAGAAACACACGTAAAAAACACAAAAACATTTTATTTAAATAAACACTCCCAGTCAATCTGTTATTGACCATTTTATCAAAGAAATTAATCCAACCAATCCGACATAGTCCAACAGGGAAACCTGTAAAGTAAAAGAAACAGTACAAAAATTATGACAGTAGTAAACTCCATCTCCTGCACCTTCTGAGGATCTTGCCTGTGGTTTATCTTCTGTGGGTTCATGGAAGGGTGTTCAAGCTGCACAATATGATCCTCAGGGGTACAGGCCAAAGCTGCAGCACAATCTCCGAGGGGTTTATCCTCTGTTCCCATTGCCAGGAGATAGTACCCAGTGTCGGACTGGGATGCCTAGGGCCTACCACAGGAGTTGATTCAAGGGGCCCACCCCAAAGCTACTGTACAGTGCCTCCCGACCTGCTCCACCACCTGAACAGTGCTCCTGCCCAGTCTCTCTTCAACGTATTCCAGGCCTCATTCACAGAGATACGGCCTAAACAATGTGCAAGACAGTTGTCATAGACAGCGATGTAAAATACACGCCGTCATTTACAATCGGAATTTTGCACATGTCTGCGAAGAAGTCACATGTCACTTCTTTTCAGCCGTATATGCAAATAGCAAAGTATAGGAGGCACAGATGTGCCTTGGGCTATTGGGCGGCATTTGAGCTGTTGAAATTACGTGCTTATAAGCACGTAATTTCAACAGCTCCAATAACGCGTTTTGCAGCAAGCACATACAAACGCCGCAAGATGCCGTGTGAACTCCCCATAAGCATAAAACCACTAAATAATGGTCATGATGTTTTACTATGAAAAAAAAAAAAGTCAAATGGATGAGACCAATAAATTTTTTTTGGGATGGACATGCAAAAAATGATGTAATTTTTAGTGGGACAAGCTGTATTTTTTTATTTGTATCATTTTAACCCCTTACTGACACATGATGTATGAGTACGTCCTGGTGTCAATAAGGTTCTACTCAGTAATCCTGCTATACAGAAGGCACCCACTGGTAACAGCCGGGAACAGAGCCGATCTATTAACACTGAACACTGAAGAAGAAGAAAAAATCCAAACGTCAAAATTGCAGTTTTTTGGATCATTTCATGTCCGCTAAAAATTGGAATAAAAAGTGATCAGAAGTCAAATGCATCCAAAAATGGTCCAAATATAAACTGCACTTCAGCCCATATATAACATTTTTGGATCTCAAATTACAGGGCGATATTACTGATGGAAAAATCTATACATCTACACATAGAAAATCAATTTCAGGTAACGGTATACTCTGTGCATCTAGCTGTCATCCACACCATGTCATTGAGAATTTGCCAGTTGGAGAGTTCACACGTGCTAAAAGAAATTGCAATACTCAGATAGCCTATAATCAAGAAAAACTTAACAACAGCAAAAGATTGTTAGATAGGGAATACACGGCTACCAGTATCAGTAAAGCAATTTCCAAAGTAGATAGACGATCTAGACAGGAGCTACTGTATGGCACAGTGAACAGAGATAACAGCCAGAATTATGGCGTTAGTTTTGTCACCAAATATAGTCGACAGTTTAAGGATATCTCCAATATATCATCAAAAAATATATACCCATTTTGACTCTGGACCCCACATTACGGAAGATTTTAAGTAATGATTTATTCCGACTAGATATAGGACTATTGGTAATATGGTTTCTCCGAGCATGTACATGACTACAACTAAGAATACTAAAACATGGTTAAACTTTAAAGGCTCTTTCAAATGTGGAACGTCTAGGTGCAGCCTCTGTAAATATATGATTAAAAGTGACTCTTTTGAATCTGCCACTACTGGCAAAAGGTATCCAATTGTATCTTTTTTGAATTGCCATAGTAACCATGTAGTGTACATGATTACATGTGAGGATTGTCACCTACAGTAGAGGCTGCACCTCTAGAAGTTTACACATTAGAATCAGAGAGCACATTTATGACATTAACCATCCAGGTCCCAGAAGCTTATCAGGTGCATCCAGACACTTCATCGACACACATTCAGGCAGTCTTAATTCCTTTAAAGTTAGGGCTATCGAGCATATTTCAAAACCTCTTCGTGGGGGGATTGGAGAAGGCTTCTCTTATATAGAGAGGGTTTCTGGATATTCACTCTTGACACTCGTTTTCCTCGAGGTCTTAATGTAAAATCAAATCTTATGTATTTGTATTAATATATTTAATCGCTGTTTCAACAAGTCATGTAATGAGTTAATTCTCAGGTGTTTACTAATTAGCTTCAGGAAGTATATGTAGTGCTAGCGTGAGCTGTTACATTGATGTTACGATTAAGAGCTAGTTGTTAAGTTCGAAACGCGTAAACTTTACAGCTTTCTTGTGATTTTATCCATCGTTTTATTATCATCTTCAATAAAGTGCGTTTTCAAAGAATTTATATACCAATCTGGAGCACGAGTACTGGAGTTTTTCTATTCATCTTCCTGTCAGAATACAGATAACACATCATTTACACTGAAGAGTAAACGCCTTAAAAACAAAACCACCGCTAACATGGTTTTTTCTCACATTTCACCCAGTTTCGAATTTTTTCCGGTTTCCCAGTATATTTAATGGTGCAGCCAATGACACCATTAGAAAGTGCATCTTGTCCTGCCAAATTAAAAGTCTCATAGGTGTGTAGGTGGAAAAATAAAAAAGTTATGGCTCTCGGAAGGCAGCGAGGAAAAAACAAAGAGCCATGTTATTATAACCGGCTGCCAGGAAGGGGTTAAGGCTTCATTTCAGCACTGCTTTCCTGAGGGGAGAACAGTGCTGGAATAGAGCCTGGCTCTGGTTGTTCCCCCCATGAGCTCGGGCTGCTGTTGTGCCACAATGAAGACATTGCAGTAATATTTTAGTAAGGCTCAGTTCATATCATATGTAACGGTCCCGGACATAGAAGTGGATCCACTGGACCGCCGTAAACGATGGTGTAAGCCACGCCAGGGAACGGAATCTAAGTAGGTCCCGGTTTTCACCAGAGCCCGCCGTAAAGAGGGATGGACTTGCTGCGGCGGGAGTCTACCAGGTCGTTACCCCTGACGTGACTCTGTTTTGCGGTGGTGCACGAAGTATAGCGTGGTGCAAAATCGTAAGACAGGCTCGTAGTCGGGGACAGGCAGAAGGTCAGGACAGGCGGCTAAGGTTCGTGGTCGTGGACAGGTAGACGGTCAGGGCAGGCGGCAGAGGTTCGTGGTCAGGAGACGGTAGCAAGGGTACGGTACACGAAAGATCAGAACGAGACAACTGGGAACCCTTTCACAATAGGCAAGGCACTAAAGATCCGGCAGGGAGCGGGCGGAAGCGCCCAGGTAAATGAGCATGCTCGCAATAGCCAATTACCGGCGCACTACCCTTAAATTCACAGACCGGCGCACATCGCCAGAGCAAGGGGACGGCACGCCGGCTGGGGAGGCTGTGGGACAGGAGCGCGGGGTGAGTACCGGCCCGGAGGGCGAGTGCCCCGCCGCCCGCAAGCCGGAGTCGATGCTAAGGTCTTTAACATCGACTTGAGGCTTAACAATGGGGCTTAGCAACCGACTGGGGTCCGCGGAGTCATTGCTAACTCTTATCAACTGACTTGAGCTGAGGCCTTAACCCAAACCCGGCTTAACGACTGTTAGCGGGCCCTTTACACGCAGTAAATTATGTGATTCCCCAGTGAAGGTAAAAGGGTCCCCCAGTAAAGTTATACGCCCCCCCGTAGGGGGTTATATACTTTATATATCTCCCATAGGTAGGGGGTGGGATTTATAAAGTCCCCCAGCAGGTATAAAAGGCAGGTTTTTGGATTTCCCCCAGTAGGTATTTTAGGCAAGTATGGATCCCCCAGTAGGTATATAGCAGGTTTAGGTCCCCTAGCAGGTATATAGGCAGGTTTAGGTCCCCCAGCAGGTATATAGCCAGGTTTAGGTCCCCCAGCAGGTATATAGCCAGGTTTTGGTCCCCTAGCAGGTATATAGGCAGGTTTTGGTCCCCTAGCAGGTATATAGGCAGGTTTAGGTCCCCCAGAAAGGGATATAGGCAGTTTAGTCCCCCAGCAGGTATAGGCAGGTTTAGGTCCCCCAGCAGGTATATAGATAGCTTATAGGCCTCACAGCACATATGTAGGTAGATTATAGCTCCTCCCTGCACGTATATAAGTAGATAATAGCCCCCCTCCCTTCACATATGACAGTAGATAATAGCCCCCCCCTCCCTGCACATATAACAGTAGATAATAGCATCCCTCCCTGCACATATGACAGTAGATAATAGCCCCCCTCCCTGCACATATAATTAGTAGATAATAGCCCCCCCCTGCACAAATAACAGTAGATAATAGCATCCCTCCCTGCACGTTGAACTTTATATTATAGCATCCCTCCCTGCACATATAACAGTAGATAATAAACATCCCTCCCTGCACATATAAAAAATAGATAACAGCCCCCCTCCCTGCACATATAACAATAGATAACAGCCCCCCTCCCTGCAAAATATAACAATAGATAACAGCCCCCTCCCTGCACATATAACAATAGATAACAGCCCCCTCCCTACACATATAACAATAGATAACAGCCCCCCTCCCCCGCACCAATAACATAGATAATAGCCCCCCTCCCTGCACATATAACAGTAGATAATAGCCCCCCTCCCTACACATATAACAGTAGATAACAGCACCCCTCCTGCACATTAACAGTAGATTTAAAAGCCCCCCTCCCTGCACATATAACAGTAGATAATAGCCCTCCCTGCACATATAACAATAGATAATAGCCCCTCCCTGCACATATTACAATAGCCTCCCTGCACATATAACAGTAGATAACAGCCCCCCTCCCTGCACATATAACAATAGATAACAGCCCCCCTCCCTACACATATAACAGTAGATAATAGCCCCCCTCCCTGCACATATATAAGTAGATAACAGCCCCCAGCATGAATAGCGCTAATTAAAAGTAATACCCTGACAGCACTCACCTGACCTTTCTCCCTGCCGCTGTCGGTGCTCCCGGTCTTTTCTTCAGCGGCGTGACGTCACCAGGCCGCGCGCGGGCAGCATGATGACGCGCACGCCGCCTGGGCTGTGCACATCCTGACAGCGGCCACAGATTACTCCGCGGAGCCTCTGCTCCGCTGAAGCATCTAACTGTATGTGCGTCCGGCGGACGCACATACAGTTAGTCCCGCCACCGCTGCCGTCGCCAAGGTCCTACGCCGCTAAGCCGATAGCTTAGCGACTGGTAGCGGCTTAGGACCCTAACGATCGGCGACGGCGGCGTATAGCGGCGGCGCCGGGGACTACCCGACACCCGGGCAGCGGCGACACTCGTCCCGGCAGCCGAAGCAGAGGCAGAGCCCGAGTTGCGGGCTGTGGCGCTGGTCGCAACATCATATATTTGTCCAGTCCAGGGCCTCAGTCACCGGTGTCCGCCAGAGTACTTGGGAAAAAAAAGTATCCCAACGTGGTATACAGCACATCCATAGGAATCTATAGGGGAAATGTGGTTTCTTCTAAATTCAATAAATGGAGCTAATGTCCAAAAGAAACATTTTCCCTATAGATTCCTATGGATGTGGCAGGGTATACGTTGAGATACTTTTTTTCAAGTACTCTGATGGAGACCCCTGACTGAGGTCCTGGACCAGACCCAAATGTAATATGCACAGGAACAAAGACGGCAATGTGACTGGTGACACCAGCTCCCAGGGCACCCAGTGCCCCATGTACCCCCCTCTCCACCTGGGCACTGTGACATACAGAAAAGCCCAGGTAATTGTCTAATCCATATGTGCTGAGAGAATATACTGTACTTGCTCAACGATGTATGGACTCTCTGGGAAGGAAACAGGCAGGAAATGCAGCAGGACGGCAGTGCTCAGCAATGAAAGCTTTACACTGATTGGCTGAACTTCAACCAATCAGCGTTAGCTTTACTTTATTTTCTCTCAAAGTTGCAGCAGCTGAAATACATGGACAGTGTGTGTGCTGGTGAGGAGGCAGGAGCTGGCAAGCGATCTCTTCTCTTGCTTCCTCCACTGTCCCCTCACTCGCTGGGAGGCAGCAGTCGGCTGACAGCTCTGCCTTATGTCGCTGGGGCCGGCTGCTGTACAGTGATTCTCGATCCTCTTGTCTCTTTCTTCCCTTAGTTTCTGGTGCCTGTCGGCTTACAGCTATATACAACTATATTATACAACTATAGAGCACTGGAGCCGGCTGCTTTTAAACAGATAATGCAGCTGCTGGAGAGAGAGAGCTACATCCTCCGCAGCTTCTTCCATCACACCAGCACTGCTCTTGCCGGGTTAATTCAAAACCCAGAGAGCGAGTGCCGAACGGCACACAGTATATTATACAGCTCCGGCGGGTGTCACATGTGTCGGTCTCAGGGCCCGCTGGAGAATACTCCGATCCTCCGGTGGGCCAGTCCGACACTGATAGTACCTGTAAGCTGTGGCTTGAACTCCCTCCCCCACCATTGTGTTATGCAGCCTGGTGCCAACACGAAATAAAACCCCCAGCAACCTATCATCCTATGGCTATAGGGGGTTCCCTCACCTCCACCTATCACCCCATATTGGGAACAGCTAGGAAGGTGCTGGAAAAGTGAGGAGTCTGAAATGTTTGATAAATTCTGTAGTGACGAGTTGTGACTGTGAAAAGTCATCATGGCGATCTGTAGTAGAGGTGTCCACTACAATTCAAAATGAAGTGAGTTTTTTATTTACAAAATGTGCTGTACAAAATATACTCAAAAGAGATCCATAATATTGCACAAGGTTAATTACTCAGTCCCCGGACCTTCCATGTGTAGCACCCAAGCTCCCTGGTGTGCATAACTATCTATTTACCTATCATGGAAATCTGGACCAGATGGAGAAGAAAGAGAACAATTCCAGTCAGAGAAAATGTCACCTATGATGTAACTGCACTGTTATCACTTATGTGTGTGCAAAGCCTGTGTACAACTGGTAAATGCCACTGGCGGCTGAGGTGTTGCGTGGTACAGAATCGTGAAGCAGGCTCATAGTCGGAGACAGGCAGAGGGTCAGGACAGGCGGCAATGGTGCGTGGTCAAGGGACGGAGGCAGAAGGTACGGTACACAGTAGACAAACAAGATACACAGGAACTCTTCCTCTCAAGGCACAGGGAATTATTGATTTGGAAGGGTAACACAGAAGGGGCAGGACCGCTCGCAGCTGGGGTGCAGGGGAGGAGCGGGTGTGCCCACGACACAATACGGGGGCCGCGGGGACACCCGTAACAGTACCCCCCCTAAAGCCTCCCCCTCTTCCTGGCCCACAAGAACCTAGACCAGAGACCCCGGTTCAGGATGTTATCCTCCAGCTCCCACGACCTTTCCTCCAGCCCAAACCTCTTCCAGTCGACCAAGATAAAACGTCTCCCCCTAACCGTCTTCATGGCCAAAATTTCCTTGACGGTAAAAACATTGGTGGAGTCAGCTACGGGAGACGGGGGAACCACTGACCGAGAGAACTGGTGAGGGTGACCGGTTTCAGTAGGGAGACATGGAAGGAGTTTGGGATGTGCATAGTAGGAGGGAGCCGGAGTTTGTAGGCCACAGGATTGATGCGCCTCAGGACTTCAAAGGGACCTAAAAAACGTGGTCCAAGCTTGTAGCTAGGGATTTTAAAATGGACATACCTGGCAGACAGCCATACTTTATCGCCAGGAACAAAGGATGGAGGGGGTCTTCTCTTTTTGTCCGCTTGAACCTTCATGCGAGCAGAGGCCTGAAGCAGAGATTGACGCGTCTACTTCCAAATGGCAGAAAGGTCGCGGACCATATTGTCCACAGCAGGCACATCAGAGGAGGCAGAGGGCAGCGGAAGGGGGTGCCGGGGATGCCGACCAAAGACAACAAAGAAGGGTGATGCCCCGGCGGAATCAGATTCCAGAGTGTTGTACGAAAATTTTGCCCATGGTAACAGACCGGACCAATCATCTTGTCTAGCGGATACGAAATGGCGTATATAGGTACCCAAGACCTGGTTCACTCTCTCCACTTGTCCATTAGATTGTGGGTGGTACGCGGAAGAGAAGTCCAGTTCTACTTGTAGTAGCGTGCAGAGGCCTCGCCGAAATCTAGAGACGAATTGAACTCCCCGATCCGAAACAATATGTTGGGGAAGTCCATGCAGCCGGAAGAAATGCTTAAAAAAGAGGTTGGCTAGTCAAGGAGCAGAGGGAAGACCAGGCAGGGGAATGAAGTGTGCCATTTGGGAAAAACGGTCAGTGACCACCCAGATAACCGTATTCGCGTCAGATAGAGGTAGATCAGTGATGAAGTCCATCACAATGTGGCCCCAGGGACTGCTAGGTGCCGGCAGCGGCTGGAGTAACCCCGCAGGTCTGAGTCGAGGTGACTTGTTGCGGGCCCAGGCGGTACAGGCTTCCACAAACTCCTTCACATCTTTAGCGAGATCAGTCCACCAGTAGAACCGGGCAATCAGGGAGCAAGATCTCTGAACCCCAAGGTGCCCAGCTGTGCGAGAGCAAAGACCCCATTTCAGAACCCTCAACCGGAGTGCAGGGCACACATATGTCTTGCCAGGGGGTACATGTTGGAGGTTAATGGGGGACGCAGATACCAGACCTTCTGGAGGTACGATGTGCCGTAGAGCGACCTCTTCTTCTCCACTGACAACGGAGGCATGAGAGAGGGTATCGGCTTTGAAGTTCTTCTCCAGTCGGAAATGGATAACGTAATTGAACCGGGCGAAGAACAGAGACCACCTTGTTTAGCGTGGATTTAGACGTTGCGCTGTCTGGAGGTAGAGGAGATTTTTTTGATCAGTGAAGATATTTACAGGAAATCGAGCACCATCCAGGAGGTCACTATATTTACTATTTTGCCGTAGGCAAACTTAAACTCTATCAGTTCTCTATCTGTTAAACACTAAAACGTAACTTTTATTATATATAACTCTTAACCTCTATACACACTATTTAAAAACCTGATCTCTCACCTCATCATTTTAACCCTTTTGCTTCTGAAAGAGGGAATAACTCCCTTTCTATTATCAAGTCTGGTGGAGCACCACCTACAGTATTAACAGGGGAGCCTTATATCTATAACAAATTACTAACTCTAGTAAGGGATCCCAAGCCTACCACCTGGCCAGTCGTCCCTAATCTCATGGACACAGAACAAATAAGGCCCCCTTGTGACACCCCTGCAGCAGGTGACACTTGTAGACAGAGGTGAGAAATCACAATTTAAAACACCTTGGCGAGGTCAGATATGACGTTTTAAATTGTGGTTTCTCACCTCTGTCTACAAGTGTCACCTGTCTGCAGGGGTGTCACAAGGGGGCCTTATTTGTTCTGTGTCCATGAGATTGGGGACGACTGCCCAGGTGGTAGGCTTGGGATCCCTTACTGGAGTTAGTAATTTGCTATAGATATAAGGCTCTCCTGTTAATAGGTGGTGCTCCACCAGACTTGATAATGGAAAGGGAGTTATTCCCTCTTTCAGAAGCAAAAAGGGTTAAATGATGAGGTGAGAGATCAGATTTTTAAATAGTGTGTCTAGAGGTTAAGAGTTATTTATAATAAAAGTTAAGTTTTAGTGTTTAACAGATAGAGAACTGATAGAGTTTAAGTTTGCCTACGGCAAAATAGTAAATATAGTGATCAAAAGTCACTCTCTGTTCTCTTGTGAGATTCCCAATTTTTTGGAGATTATGTGACCATCCAGGAGGTGGCGCCATTCTTCCAAAGCAAGCTTAATGGCCAGAAGCTCTCGATCCCCGATGGTATAGTTAGAGATGGGCGAATTTCTTAAAAATTCGATTCGCCGACTTCGCCGAATTTTCCGACAAAATCTGTTTCGTCCCGAATTACTTTGGGATGAATGCCTTAAAAAACAGATTTCCGGTGCAGAGGCCTGTGGGTGCTTGAATTGTCCCATGTTAATTAAGAGAGGGAGCTTGGTTGGTCTTCAATAAGCGGGGTTTTTTGGTATGACATACATGACTGCCAACGTTTTAGAATCCTTCACTCTAAAATCCCTGTGCCTTTATGGGACAAAACTGCCAAAAAAACTGAAGGGGGAATGCACCCTGTAAAGTCTGGCAGTGCCCAGCTGGAAATAAAAAAGTGAGGGTAAGACCCCTACGATGCGTAAAGAACACGTAAAGGTTACTGAGCCCCCCAAGATCGCAGCACAGAAAGGGGGACGATGGAATAGCTCGCCAGGGAGGGGAATTAAGTAGGTCCCGGTTTTCCCCAGAGCCCCCGCAAAACAGGATGGATTGCTGCGGCGGGAGTCTACGGGTGCTACCCCGACGTGACTTGCTTGGGGTGGCACCGAGGGTAGCGAGGTACAAATCGTAAGGCAAATTCAAGTCGGGATCAAGGTAAGGTAGGACAGCGAAAAGGATCTGGTCAAGGAACGGAGGCAAGAGGTCGGTACACGATATAAAAGGAAGGCTAAATTTGGAGGGGGGGGTTTTTTTTCCCTGTCTGTAATTTGGAATCGTTTCACATTTTATATGAAAGCTCATCCAAAAGCCGTTTTCAGCTTTTGTTGTCTTCACTATTTCATTTTTGTACTAAATTCCATCACTAAAGGGCACCGAATGCAAAATAAGCACCAAAAAAACTTTCCCATGTAGTTGGGGCTCCTTAAATTCCATATGCTGCTTTGAACAAATTTGTGTACCCAAAATGGATTTAAAAATACACATTTTTCTTCATAATAAAATCCTTTGGAACTTTTTTTGGGGATTAATGAAAGCTGTGGAGGTAGATCGCTTTGGGAAAAAAAAAGGTTTCGGAACGTTACAAACTGACTGGGGGGATTTCTTATAGTCTTGAGTTTGCCCCCCCTCTCAGCAGCTGGGAAAAAGGCTCCAATTTTGGAACAGTAGCGGGGTCCAAAAGGTGGGAGCCAGAAGTCATTCTTCTGCCGGATGGTGACATTCGGCTGTAAAGGGCAAACACATGTGGGGCCATGTGACCAAGTGATTCTGGGGACTCCCCCGTTCCATTTCCCTGTATAATGCCCGGTGTTTTGGGGGTTTCTTGGGGACGTGGCACAATGACAGAGTGTGGAGGTCACGGCAGCAGCCACAGCAGCAGCATGAGGCCACAAAGTGGCACAATGAAAGAGTGTGGAGGTCACGGCAGCAGCCACAGCAGCAGCATGAGGTCAGACAGTGGCACAATGACACAGCGTGGAGGTGACAGTATCAACAGCAGCATGAGGTCAGACAGTGGCACAATGACATTCTGGAGGTGGCAAAAACAGGAGTAGGCCACAGAGTGGCATAGTGACAGAGTGTGAAGGTCACGGCAGCAGCATGAGGTCAGAGAGTGGCACAATGGCACAGTGTGGAAGTCACAGCAGCAGCCACAGCAGCAGCATGAGGTCTGACAGTGGCACAATGACAGTCTGGAGGTGGCAAAAACAGGAGTAGGCCACAGAGTGGCACAATGACAGAGTGTGGAGGTCACAGCAGCAGCCACAGTAGCAGCATGAGGTCAGAGAGTGGCACAATGACATTCTGGAGGTGGCAAAAACAGGAGTAGGCCACAGAGTGGCACAATGACAGAGTGTGGATGTCATGGCAGCAGCATGAGGTCAGAGAGTGGCACAATGACACAGTGTGGAGGTCACGGCATCAACAGCAGCAGCAGCATGAGGTCACAGAGTGGCACAATGACACAGAGAGGAAGGCACGGCACCAGCCACACCAGCAGCATGAGGTCAGACAGTGGCACAATGACATTCTGGAGGTGGCAAAAACAGGAGTAGGCCACAGAGTGGCACAATGACAGAGTGTGGAGGTCAAGGCAGCAGCCACAGCAGCGGCATGAGGTAAGACAGTGGCACAACGACATTCTGGAGGTGGCAAAAACAGGAGTAGGCCACAGAGTGGGACAATGACACAGTGTGAAGGTCACGGCAGCAGCCACAGCAGCAGCATGAGGTCAGACAGTGGCACAATGACAGAGTGTGGAGGGCACGACAGCAGGAAGAGCATGAGGTCAGAGAGTGGCACAATGACACAGTGTGGAGGTGATGGCATCAACAACAGCAGCAGCATGAGATCGGAGAGTGGCACAATGACACAGTGTGGAGGTGATGGCATTAACAGCAGCAGCAGCATGAGGTCAGAGAGTGGCACAATGACACAGTTTGGAGGTGACGCCATCAACAGCAGCAGCAGCATGAGGTCAGAGAGTGGCACAATGACACAGTTTGGAGGTCACAGCATCAACAGCAGCAGCATGAGGTCAGAGAGTGGCACAATGGCACAGTGTGGAGGTGACGGCATCATCATCAGCAGCAGCATGAGGTCAGAGAGTGGCACAATGACACAGTGTGGAGGTGACGGCATCAACAGCAGCAGCAGCATGAGGTCAGAGAGTGGAACAATGACACTGTGAGGAGGTGACGGCATCAACAGGAGCAGCAGCAGCATGAGGTCAGAGAGTGGCACAATGACACAATGTGGAGGTGACGGCATCAACAGCAGAAGCAGCATGAGGTCAGAGAGTGGCTTAATGACACAATGTGGAGGGCACGACAGCAGCCACAGCAGCATGAGGTCAGACAGTGCACAATGACAGAGTGTGGAGGTGGGTGGTAATATCAGTCCCTGGTAAAGCTGGTGGTAGGCAGATGGAGAAACTGGCAGCAGATGTGTGGCATCAGGTGGATGGCGGCATCAGAATAGTGGCTGAGGCAGGTAGTTTGAATCCAGACTCATTTCTCAAGTTTTGGTGAGGCGTCATGGCTGATGTAATCTGACACCTAAGGCATTGGTGTGTGGAAATCCTGGCCGATCCATGCCTGATTCATCCTGGGTTCCTTGGGGTAACGATTGTCCCCATCGCACTGAACACCCGCTCTGATGCCACACTACTGGCCGGGCAGGACAGCTTCTCCACTGCAAACTCGGCAAGTTGCGGCCACAAAGCCAGTTTGGCTGCCCAGTAGTCCAGCGGATCTTCTAACTGGAGTGGCAGAGTGCTGTCCAAGTAGGCCACCACCTGTTGGTTCAGGGTCTGCTCCAGGTTCTGCTGCTGCTGGCTAGTGCCCTCCTCACTAGGCGGGGGAAGGAAGCTGCTCATCAGCGACTCCAGACTTAGGTTGCTGCTGATGGAGCTGGAACTGCTCCTACCTCCCCCCCCCCCTCCACACACACACACACCTTCCCACAGCAGCCGTGGCAGTGGTACGTGAGCGCTGAGGAACCCCCCGGTCAGACCTGTCAGAGGATGTTTACCAAAAAAGAATACAATGACAAAAAAGTCATAGGAAAATATATATTGACAATCTTTATTAATTCAATAATAAATATTAAAAACTAATATGTTACAAATAGTACAAATTTAAGGCTAAAAATAATTAAAAATAATGCCCATATCAAACAAGGCATACAAATCACACCATTCCTGAATATAGAAAGTCATCTAAGGTGTATAACCTATAGTATTTAACATTAGTATTAAAGTGTCTTATATTAGAGATCAAGTGATTAAATAGTATATAGACACATCAAGATGGGCATACAATAATGCCACACCTCTCACACACAATACATTACCAAGTGTATACAGGAATGGAGGAGATGCACTGCCAAGGAAATGGGATAGCCTCGCGCGCGTTTCGCCAAGCTTTCTCAAGAGGCTTCATGATACAACACAGAAGGTCCATATATATACATAATCATCTAATTGAAAAACCACCCCCAATTCATTCTGTTGGACAATAGAAGGTGTAATTAGAGCATAGCAGACAAATCCCTACCTAAAGCTGCAGCACTACTTTAGCAAAACTCCGGCGTCCGGAAAAAAGATGTACGCAAATGCAAAAATACATCACTTCCGCTCGCAAGAATTTACATAAGCGCGATACACAGATCAAAACATATCGCGTCCCAAAGGTGCGCAGGCGCAGTTCAAAAAATGAAATTGGAAAGCACCATTTTAAAAACTGGAAAAAATATATAAAGCGCCCATCACCGCATCGCATCATAAGAAATCGCGCCGGCGTAGTAAAAAACAAACGCCCCCCATGACAACTGAAAGTCACTGTGCGCCTTATACAAACCAGAGTAAAAAAATAGATGCCATAGTAAACTGAGCACACATGCGCCCCACACATACAAAAAGAGCGCCCTATAAATTTAAATACTTATTGTTCAAATATAATACCTAGGTCACAAATTGTATACTATGTTGCAGTGTCATGTGCAAAAAAATATAATTCTAAAGTGTGCTCAATATTTCCAACTATTGTATATGAGTTAGGAGAGACAAAAAGGAAAGAAAAAAAAAACATTTATTGCTGAAATGAAAAAAAAAAAAAAAGGGAGGTTTATTTTAACATAAAAAAGGCTAATTGCAGTTATTATTTGCCCAAATGTAAATTATGCAATGCGCAACAGTCAATTATGCAATGCTCAATAGGAGCCTCACAGATACAGAAAGCTGATTGGTATTATGCCGATTACTGTCAGTTATCCCAAAGTGGTAAAAATGTGGGGGAAAATGTGTGCAAGTGGGTAAGTAAATGGCTCACTGATAGAAAAAAAAGGGTAGTAATTAACGGTACATACTCAGACTGGATCGCTGTTACTAGTGGGGACCACAAGGGTCAGTATTGGGCCCTATCACCTTTAACTTTTTATTAATGATCTTACACAGGGAAAACACAGTAGAATATCGATCTTTGCAGACGATACTAAGCTCTGTAAAGTAATCAACACCATAGAGGATAATATGTTATTACAAAGGGATCTGGATAAGTTGGAGGCCTGGGCAGGGAAATGGCAGATGAGGTTTAACACTGATAAATGCAAGGTTATGCACATGGGGAAGAGAAATCCATTACATGATTACATGTTAAATGGAAAAACACTGGGTAAAAGTGACATGGAGAAGGACTTGGGAATCCTGGTGGACAGTAAACTTAATTGTAGCAGCCAGTGTCAGGCAGCAGCAGCCAAAGCAAATAGGATCATGGGGTGCATTAAAAGGGGCATAGATGCACATGATGAGAACATTATTCTCCCATTATACAAGTCACTGGTTAGACCACACATGGAATATTATGTACAGTTTTGGGCACCAGTGCACAGGAAAGACATTGTAGAGCTTGAACAGGTACAAAGGCGGGCAACAAAAATAATAAAAAGGACTGGGTGGACTACAGTACACAGAAAGATTGGCAAGATTAGGGTTATTTAGTTTAGAGAAAAGAAGGCTTCGGGGGGACATAATAAATATGTTTAAATACATCAAAGGTCAATATAGAGATCTCTCCCAAGATTTATTTATACACAGGGCTGTATCTAGAACAAGGGGGCATCCTTTACGTCTTGAGGAACGAAAGTTTCTACATAAACATAGAAAGGGATTCTTTACTGTAAGAGCAGTGAGACTATGGAATTCTCTGCCAGAGGGACTTGTCAGGTGAATTCAATAACCGAGTTCAAAAAAGGGTTGGATGCATTTCTGGAGCGTAATAATATAACAAGTTATAGTGACTAGGATTCAGGAGAGGGGTCATTGATCCAGGGATTTTTCTGATTGCCAGATTGGAGTCAGGAAGGAATTTTTCCCTAAAATGAGGACAATTGGCTTCTACCTCATTGGGGGTTTTTGCCTTCCTCTGGATCAACACCTTAGCACAACAGGCTGAACTAGATGGACGACTTGTCTTTTTTTAGCCTTACAAACTATGAAACTATGAAACTATGAACTATGGTAAATAATCGATTAAATCATCAATTGTGTACACAAGAAATTTGATGACATCTTTTTCACTCATGGTGTAAGCCATGTATGCAGAGAATGACATATACATCATTATTGAGTACCCTGTCAGCAATCTGCATAGACACATGCCATGGCACATCCTCATGTTTCATGCCATGAATGAGTCGCACAGGAGAAGTTATAAGTATAGGGCTATTCAACAGGAGAAAAAAAAAAAAAAAGGAAAAAGGGGAAAAGACAAAGTTGTTCTAAATGTGAGAGGTGTAGCCTGAAATATAAATGTGATATACAGTAAATATAAAATAGAATTGTATAAGATCATACTATTAGTATGTATGATTAATGTGAAAATTCCATAACCATAATAATATATATCAATAATAGAATTGTGAATAATAAGTGATCACATTATATGACGTGCATACATAATGAAAACCAATAATAAAATACTTACTAAAACACCAAACATGCCCAAACTAAATAAAGTGAAAAAAAAAATATTTTCCTTTCCCCTTCCTCTCTCCCCTTTCTCCCTCCTTACATATAAAAATATAACAATACACCACATAATATATATAGGACCAGAAAAAAAATTTAAAATTAAAAAACTAAAATTATTATTATTAAAAACAGTATATAAATCATATATACTGCAAGAAAATAACAGGTCTGACTCAAAAATTCTACAAAAATGAGGAAAAAGAAATCTTTTCATTAAGTCCATATGGTGAGTATGTTCGTAATTTAAAAATCCATTTGCATTCCACCTGTTGCATTCGTTGAGATAAATCACCTCCTCTTACACCCAAAGAGACTTTATCAATGCCTCGAAAATGTAATAGGTGTCCTTTGCAATCATGTTTCTCAAAGAAGTGTTTTGCCACCGGTTTCAGTTTCGATATCAGTTCCAATTGATGATTTGAAGTTTCAATGCAGAACGTATGTCCCCTCAGATGCTCCTGAACTCTGACACGCATTCACGAGTTTTTTATTCCTATAAAAATTAAATTACAAGGACATGTAAGATAATAGACAACCCCTGAGGATTGCAATTCAAAAATGGACTTTATTAAACTCCTTTGCCCCATCAGAAGATAAAAAAAAATTGGTACGTACTGACTGAACACAAACTGAACAGGCTCCACATGGAAAAAAAAACCCTTTTTAGGGCCACATGAATCAAAAAAAAATTTTTTGATTGAGGAGGTACATAATGTACTTCGTACCAACAAATCACCCAAGTTTTTACTTCTTTTGCTCTATACGGGGTTTTTTAGGCAAGAATTTACTCAAATCAGGATCTGTCATTAACAGAGGCCAATATTTTTCAAATACTGCCCCTCATATTTTTCCATTTGTATTGTAATGGTCATTAAAATTTAAATGCTTGTCAAAAATAAATTCAAGTCTGTCCGTGACCCCTCCCAAAAAAAAAACAAAATATCATCCACGTAATAATCTGTCCATAGAACCTCCTGAATCACCAAAAACAAAAATCTGTTCCCCATAGGCCCAAAAATTAATTTGCATAAGAGGGGGCAATTGCTGTTCCTCGTGTCTGTAAATAAAAGTTTTCCTTAAACATAAAAAACATTTTTTTTTATTTTATTAATGATCTTAATTAGAGATGGGCGAATTGATTCTAACGAAGTGGAATTTGTTAAGAATTTCAGGAAAACTTCGGTTCGGAACAAAGTCAAACTTTGGGGTACTTCTGGTGAACCGAAATGTGCTTTTGATTGATAAAATGGCTGCGAGCCCCATGGCGCTACTGGGGCAAAGCATTCTGGGAGGAAGAAGGGCATAGCCTGCATGACATGTTCAGAGATGAAGCCAATCAGAGACCGGCGGGATTCTGTGACGTCACCGCACTATATAAGTCCGGGCGCGACGCCGGAAGCTCACACTCCTCTCACTGTGCTCATCAGGAACGTGCTGCCCCGGCTGATAGCCTTACTGAAGAATTGATTTTTAAATAGCGATTTCTGGGGGGGTTTCTCAGCTTGTCTCAGAGACTGTTCTCTTAATGTTCTATTTCTAATTTTTTGGGGGATTGGATCTGAAATCCAGTGTGCGTCCACTGCAGCTGCATATACATTCAATATCAAGTGGGATCAGCCAGTTCCTGTTGTATTCATTTAAGAAACAGCGTTTTTTACAATACAAAATACCACTTCATTTTTGGCTGCTCAATTCTTTGCGCAATTTACATCCAGGGGTTAATTAAGCGTTGTTTTGCTGGTGTGCTGACCCCAAAAAACCGTCTTTTTCAACGCCAAAATATATAAAATTTTCCCCGTAGCCTAATTCACAAGCAAAGGTTAATTTCAACTGTATCTCTTGTTTGTGTGGGCGTAGAAAACGCGCAATTGTAACACGCTACAAAGCTACTATTTTGTGCGGCCCAATTCTTTGGCGCAATTTACATCCAGGGGTTAATTAAGCGTTGTTTTGCTGGTGTGCTGACAAAAATAAACCGTCTTTTTCAACGCCAAAATAAATAAATTTTTCATCTAGCCTAATTCACAAGAACAGGTTAATTACAACTTTTTATTTTTGGGTTGTGTGGCGTAAAAAAACGAAATTGAAAACACGCTACAAAGCTACATTTTGTGCGGCTAAATTTCCCTTTGGGCAATTTAAAATCCAGGGGTTAAAATTAAAGCTTGTTTTGCTGGTGTGCTGACAAAAATAAACCGTCTTTTTCAACGCCAAAAATATATAAATTTTGTTTACCAAAATTAACAAGAAAAGGGTTTTAATTTAAACAACGGTATCTCTTGTTGTGTGGCTTTAGAAAAACGCAATTGTAACACGTACAAAAGCGTATTTTGTGCGGCTAAATTTTTCCTTTGGTGCAATTTACTTTCCGGGGGTTAATTAAGCGTTTTTTTGCTGGTGTGCTGCCCAAAAAAAAACCCGGGTTCTTTTTTTCAACGCCAACATAAAAAAATTTTTTCCTTTTAGCCAAAATTCAAAAGAAAAGGGTTTAATTTACAACTGTATCCTTTTTGTGTGGCGTAGAAAACACCAATTGTAACACGCTAAAAAGCTACTATTTTTGTGGGGCTCAATTTTTTTGGGCCAAATTTTAAACCCCGGGGTTAATTAAGCTTGTTTTGCTGGTGTGCTGACAAAAAAAAACCCGTCTTTTTAAATCCCAAAAATTTATAAAAATTTTTTCCTGTAGCCAATTCCAAGAAAATTTTTAAATTTACAACTGTATTTTTGTTGTGGGGGCTTTGAAAACGGAAAATTGTAAACACGCTACAAAGTTTACTATTTTGTGCGGCTAAATTTTCTTTGGCGAAAATTTACATCCGGGGGTTTAAATTTAAGCTTTGGGTTTTCGGGGTGTGCTGCCCCAAAAATTTAAAACCTTTCTTTTTCAACGCCAAAATAAAAATTACATTTTTCCTGTAGCCTAATTCAAAAGAAAAGGGTTTAAATTTAAAAAACTGTATCCTTTTTTGTGTGGGGTAGAAAACACGCAATTTAAAACGCTACAAAGTTTGCTAGTTTGTGGGGCTCAATTTTTGGCGCAATTTACACCCGGGGGTTTTAAATTTAAATTTTGTTTTGGGGTTTGTGTAAACAAAAAAAAACCCGTCTTTTTCAACCCCAAAAATATACTTTTTTTCCGGGTAGCCAAATTCCCCCAAAAAAAGGGTTTTTTTTAAACAACTGAATCTCTTGTTGTTTTCCCCGAAAGAAAAACGAAATTGTAACCCCTAAAAAGGGCTTTTTTGTGGGGCTAATTTTTGGGGCCCCAATTTACACCCGGGGGTTAAATTTAAAGCGTTTTTTTGGGCGGGGTGTGCTGACCCCAAAAAAACCGTTTTTTTCAACCCCAAATATAAAAATTTTTTTCCTGTAGCCAAATTCAAAAGAAAAGGGTTTAAATTACAAAAGGTATCTCTTTTTTGTTTTGGCAAGAAAACCCCAAATTGTAACACCTAAAAAGGGAACTAGTTTGTCCCGGCTCAATTCTTTTGGGCGAAATTTACATCCGGGGGTTAAAATTTTAAGCTTTGTTTTTGGGGCTTTTGCTGCAAAAATAAACCGCTTTTTAACACCAAAATATATACATTTTTCCTGTACCCCCCTAACCCCCACCCCAAAAGGTTAATTACAACTGTTTCTCTTGTTGTGTGGGTAGAAAACACGCCAATTGTAACACGCTACAAACCCTATATTTTTGGGGCTCAATTTTTGGGCCCCCAATTTAATCCAGGGGTTAAATTTAACTTTGGTTTTGCTGGTGTGTAAAACCCAAAGGGAAACGTCTTTTTCAACCCCAAACATATTTTAAAATTTTTCCTTTTTTGGCCTAATTCACAAGAAAAGGGTTAATTACCCTGTATCTTTTGTGTGGGTAAAAAAACACGCAATTGTAACCCCTAAAAAGGGTACTTTTTTTGTGCGGCTCAATTCTTTGGCGAAATTTTACACCCAGGGGTTATTTAAGCGTTTTTTTGCGGGTGTGCTGACAAAAATAAACCGCCCCGTTTTTTTAAACCCCAAAAAATTTATAAATTTTTCCTGTACCAAATTTCACAAGCAAAGGAAAAATTTTACAACTGTATCCTTGTTGTGTGGCGTGGGAAAACAGGGCAATTGTAACCCCGCTACAAAGTTTCTTTTTTTGTGCGGCCCCAATTTTTTTGGGCAATTTACTCCAGGGGTTAATTAAGCGTTTTTTTTTGCTGGTGTGCGACAAAAAAAACCCCGTTTTTTTTTCCCAACCCCAAAAAATATAAAAATTTTTTTTCCTGTAGCCTAATTCACAAAAAAAGGGTTAATTACAACTGTATCTCTTTTTTTGTGTGGCTTTGAAAACACAAAACTTGTAACACCCCTAAAACAGCTACTTTTTGTGCGCTCAATTCTTTGGCGAAATTTACTCCAGGGGTTAATTAAGCGTTTTTTGCTGGGTGCTGACCCAAGAAACCCGTTTTTTTCCAAACCCCAAAAAATATAAAAATTTTTTCCCCTGAAGCCAAATTTCCCCAAGAAAAGGTTTAATTACAACTGAATCTTGTTGTGTGGGGGTTAAAAAAACCCCCAAATTTTGTAACACGTTTACAAAGCTACTAGTTTGTGGGGCTCAATTCTTTGGCGAAATTTTTCCTCCGGGGTTAAATTTTAAGCGTTGTTTTGTGGTTGCTGCCCAAAAAACCCGTCTTTTTCAATGCCAAAAATAAAAATTTTTCCTGTATTTAATTCCCCAAGAAAAGGGTTAAAAATTTAAAATGTATCTCTTGTTGTGTGGCGTAGAAAAACGCAATTGTAACACGCTACAAAGCTACTATTTTTGCGGCTAAATTTTTTTGGCGAAATTTTTACATCCGGGGGGTTTTAATTAAGCTTTTGTTTTGCTGGTGTGCTACAAAAAAAAAAACGTTTTTTTAAACCCCAAAAATATATACATTTTTTCCTGTAGCCTAATTCATGTCCGAAGGGTTTAATTAACCCTGTTTGTGTTTTTACATTTAGAAAAACAAAAAGGTTTTTAAACGACACTTTAAAAGAAAATTTTTTTTCCTGGCCATTTGGGGAGCGCAATTTATACCCAAAGGGGTTTCCCCCAAAGCTTTTTAAACGGGGTTCTTTGGATTTAAAAACGGGGTGTATATTTATCTATACAGATTTTCATAAATAAACAGTTCTGTACTTTTTAGAAAAAAACAGTATGCAGACGAGAGGTGGCGGGCCCTCTGCACATGCGATGGCAGGGGGAAACAAACATCCTGGAACGGGGCCCATTCCAGCACGAAAGGGGGAACGCCCCGAAAGCGGGGGGGTCACTGGTGGGCCAAAATGGCCGCTGTCACAGGGGCCGTTTGTTGTTCAGCCCCAAATTTTTTCTTGAGGGGGTTGAAAGGTAAAATCCCCCTTCCCCCAAAGATGAAATCGGGAAAACCCCCAGCCAAGAGTGGTGGGGAACCTCGGGACACAACCATTATTTGGGCAGGCCCCCGGGGAGCGGCCGCTGGGCCCTTTCACCTGTCCTCAGCCCACCTCTGTCCCACCGGTTCCCTTGGCCAGAGACCCTACTATGTGGTTTTGGGCTCAGCGCCACAAATTAGGAGGAGGGAAAAATTTGAGGGGGCATCGGGAGCTATTTGGGGCCGAAGAAATGGCGCCAAAAATCGCCGGGCTTCTTGCGGGTAGGGGGGCAAAGTTTAGATGTGGAGAGGAATGGGGGGTTTCATTTGTGAAGGTCACCCCTGGGCATACCAAGCCCGGTGAAGAGGCAGCAGGACGATAAAACACAAAAAGATGATGATGTACCGACCGCACTGGGACCCGGGGTTGAGGCAAGGGCTTCATCATCTTTAGGAGAAAGGGCGTCATTTCCCGGGGCCCAGGCAGCACGAAACCCAACAAGGGGGTCGTGGGGCTGTGATCAGCAGGATAGAAAGCAATGGGGAAGGTCGGGACCCCCAAGCGGCCACGGGGTAAAAAAACCCGTTCGCAGGCCCAAGAAATAGCGGCACGGGGGCTCGCGGGGCCCCGGCGGCATAGCCCACTCAGTGGGGAAAAGCTTTTGGGCGGTAAAATCCGACACTGGGCGGTTTTGGGCATTTTCCTTGCAAAAACCCGGAGGAGCCGAAATGGGTATATTAAACCCTGTGGGCAAAAGTGAAGCGGGGCCAGGAGCAAACTTTGGGCCCCGGCCCCCTGCGTCAACACATGCAGTTTCCCATCCGGGGGCCCGGGGAAAAAGGGGGGCCTCAGATGTGGTGGCCCCACCCTGCCGCCGGCGGGCCAACCAGCACAGCAGCCGCCCCAGTGGCCCGCATGCCTTTTGCAGCCAAAAAAGGGCTCCCCCAAACATCTGCAAAAGGGGAGCTGTTTCTCTTTGACATCTTCCCCCGGTTTCCAAAAAATGCCCCTGCTCCTTGCAACCCTTGGCGCCGCAGCCCTTCAGCGGGGGCGATTGCAAAAGGGGACAACGTATCGTACCCAACCTAAGGTGCAGCAGCTGACCTTTGCTCCCTGCCCCAAGTTTTTTGGGAAAGGGCAGCCCCCCTTTTTTCCCCAAAATGGTGGACTCTGCCCCAATTCAAAAATTTACTGGTTGTCCCGAGCCGAGATGGGGGTTCCCAAAAGCCGTAATTTCTTTCCAAAAAGGCCAATACCAGCATTTCATAAATTTTTTGAACAGAAGGTGGGTCAGTCCTTAAAGCTTATGGGTTTTTTCCCAAAGGGGAAACGGAAAGCGGGGAGCCCGGGAGCTGTAACTCCCGGGTCAGGGCCAGTACATGTCCTTTACGGCCCCCCGGGTAAAATGTGTTTTCCAGCCCGGGGCACCCCAACAACTTGGACAGGAGACCCCCCCTTTTCCCCCTCCACTTGTCAAACTGCTGAAACCTGGGGCCAAATGTCCGCCTCCTCCCCCCCCCAACCACCACCATCTAAAGCCTCCACAAGTATTCACATCATCCCAAACATGGGGTGGGAAACGCGGTGTCACCCCCGTCTACACCTGGTTTGGGCCTCGGCAAACGAAGTCACACGGGGGAGGAACTGCCCCGGGCTCATCCCAGCAAGAAATCGATGGTGGCTTTCCCCGCGCCAACTGCAAATGGGAAACCCATGGTGGGGCCCAAGGGGAAAGGGAACATGGTGTCCGTGCTGCACCGGGGAAAGGGATGGCCCCATGCGCCCTGCTTTGGCGCACGTGTTCAATCGGGTTTTTTGAAAAGGTTCCTGAAGCCCTTCCCAACCGATTTTCAAACTTTTGGGAAAATGGCCGGGGAAAACGGGCATGCCCTTTACCCATTCGTACAACCCAAGGAAAACCCTCTGGGAGTTGCAGCCAAGAACGGCCTCCCCCAAAACACACTCTGTTTATGCGATGTTTCCCCCCGCGGGAAATTTCCCACCCTGACAGTTGGACCGACTGTATAAAACAGAGAAACCCCAAAAACGATTTTTTGTTTGACCCAGGCAGACAGAAGTACTCCCCTGTGTAATTTTGTGATGTCACCCAGGGGGAAAGTCATGCTAAACCCCTCCCGTTTTTTTGGGGGCCTTTCGGGAGGGGGACTTTTTTGGGTCAGTCCCCGGGACTACGGGATAAATAAAATCATTCCCTGCTTCATGCCCCGGGAAACCCAGATGCTAAAAAATCTGTCTGGGCAGGGGACGGACGTGGCGATTACATCTCGTGGCCAATGATTTTCCGGGGGGGAACTAAAAATGGGGGGGAGGGGGAGGAAAATTGGAGCAGAAGAATTGTCTGGTGAAATGATTGGAATTTTCTCCCAGGTGCCCAAAGAGGGGGAGCAGGAGCAGCTGGGGGGAGGGGGGGGGAGTGGGGGAAAGGACGAGCAGATGCCCCACAAGCCCCGGGCCCAAAAAACAGTGGAAAGGGAAAGGCGGGGAAACCATGGGAAGGCCCTTTTGCGGGAGGGCCCCCAAAGCATGCTTATTTCCCGGGCTAGTGACAGCCGAATAGTCGCACCCGGGCAGAGGATGAACTTCGGGCCTCCCCCCCTATTGGACCCTCGCTCCCTTTCCCCAAAAGGGAAGGGCCTTTTTTCCCAAAGCTATTGAGGGGGAAAGAAAAAACTCAAATCTATGGGGAAAATTTCCCCGTAATCATTTGGCGTGCCTATGTGCGGAAACGCCCCCTCTGAAGGTTTGACCGGGGATTCATCAGCACTCAGTACTACTCCCGGCGTTGCGGGGGGGAAGGGTGGGGGGTTTTAGGACAGTACCAGTCCATCAGTTTAAAACCTAAGTCTGGAGTCACTGATGGAGCAGCTTCCTTCACCCCCTAGTGAGGGGGGAAAGCCCCCGAAAAGGCACAGGGACTTGGAGCGACCTAAAACCAACGGGTTTTGGGCCTATTGGCCCAGCCCCTTTCCCACCTCTTTAAAAGGGTTTTCCGCGGGAAATCCCTGGGCAGCCAAATGGAAGGTGTGGCCGCAACTTCCCGAGTTTGCAGTGGAGAAGCGTCCTCCCCGGGCCGTATTTGTGGCATCAGGGGAGGTGTTTCATTTGCGGGGGGGGAAACGTTCCCCCAAGGAAACCCCTTGTCCGGGGGAAAATTTGGGGAACGACTAAATTTTTGTCAAATGAATCAGGCGGGGAATCGGGGGGATTTCCACACACCAATGCCTTAGGGTCAGTCGGGGTTTTCCAAACTACCTGCCTCAGCCACTTTTCCCTTGATACCGCCACCCCCTAAAGCCCCCAAAACTGCTGACATTTTTCTCTATCTGCCTACCACCATTTTTACCAGGGCTGGTTTTGAACCCACCTAACACTCTGTCATTGTGCCACTCAGGGCCCTCATGCTGCTTTTGCGGTTGCCGTGCATCCACACTGTGTCTTTTGGCCCAACTGTCTGACCTCATCCCTGCTGCGTGGCTGCGGGCCATGCCCCCTCCACACTGGGGTTCATTGTGCCACTGCCTGACCTCATGCGCTCCCCGCCGGCCCTCCCCTCTCAGTCATTGTGCCACCTGTGGCTTCCCCCCTTTTTGGGACACCTCCAAAAATGTCATTGGGGCCACGCCTGATCCATGCTGTTGCTGTCGTGACCCCAACTGTGTAAATTGTGCCATTTCTGTGGCCTAATACTGTTTTGCCACCTCCAGAATGTTTTGTCCCCACTGCCTGTCTCTTTGCCCCTGCTTTTTTGTGCCCCTCCACACTGGGGTGTTTGGGTGCCACTTTTGGGGAAGGCGGAAAAAACAGTATTAGGCCACAAAAGTGGCACAATCACAGTGTGGGGGCCAACGGCGGCAGCAGAAATGAGATCGGGGCCATTTGGCCCACAAATAACTTTCCCTGGGGGGCGGCAAAAACAGTATTAGGCCACAATGTCATTTGGCCACTGCCTAAATCTCATCTGGCCCCCGTGACCTCCACACTGTGCGATTTCTGCCATTTTCTGGGGGCCTAAATCTGTTTTGCCGCCCCCAGAATGTCTTTGTGCCACGGGCCTGATTCATTTCTGCGCCCCCGTGCCCCCCTCCACACTTTTGGATTTTTTGCCACTCTGGGGCCAAATTTAACTTTTTTAGCCGCCCCCAAAAAAATTTTAATTGTGCACTGCCTGATCTCATACGGCTGCCCCCGGGGCCCCCCCAACCCCCCTGGTGATTGTGCCCCCTGGGGCCCCTAATACTGTTTTGACGCCCCCAAAAATTTTGTCTTTGTGCATGCTTGATCTCATACTGCTGCTGTCGTACCCCCACACTGTTTTATTTTTCCCACTCTGGGGCCCTTTTACTGTTTTGCCCCCTCCAGAATGTCATTGTGCCCTCCCTGACCCCCATACTGCTGCCGCCGTGACCTCCGCTCTCAGCCCTTGTGCCCTCTGGGGTTCCCTCGTGTTTTCCACCTCCAAATAGGCTTTGTTCACTGCCTGACCCCCATGCTGCGTGGCTCCCCCGCACCTCCAAAACCTCTGTAAATAATGTTGCCACCTGACTCTCAGCTTTGTTTTTTTCCAGCTTTCGCTGGCAGGGGACTTTCAGTCATCTGCGTTTCTTTATAAAAACAACATTGTATAAAGACCAAACCAACCTCCCTCTGCAAAATTTAAGCATGGCACAATGTTTACAGCCCCCTGCAGGCTTTTGGGCAGCCGGGAAAAATTGTTTGCTTTTTAACGCGTTTCGGCCAAAAGAAATTTTCGGACCAAATTTTTTTTTGTGGGAAAAATTTGGGGGGAAGGGGCCAAATCGAATTTTTGAGAAATTCGCCCATCTCTAATCTTAATATTCGATTTAACAAAAGTCATAAATTCGGCCCTCTTTTGGATTTTTTTGGAAATGTGGGTTTATACAAGTTTTGGGATAGGGGCATTTTAACTCCCAAAAAGTATTTAAAAAACAAACAGCGAAAATTAAATTTTTACATGCTTTTTTCCATTCCCCCCAAAAACATACTGTTTATCGTTTCCCTTTGGGTCAATTTTTAGGGCAAGGAGAATTTGTGATCCCAATGCACTTTTGAGGTTTGAGGAAAAGGGGCTGCAAAAATCGTTTCAGAAGAGAGGATATAAAGGGGGCTCATTTTGAAGCCGATACAAGAGAGTTTTGAATTGTGGAGAAATCTAAATTTTTTTCCCCCCCTTGGGTTTCGTGATTCAACTTCGGGAAAAAATTCTGTTTGTGCCCAATTACAAACCAAGGGAAAAAAAACAGGTCAGAAAATTTAAAAAAATTTTGGGCCTCTTTTAATGCGGATCCTGATTTGAGTAAATTTTCCCAAAAAAAAAACCCTATAGTAGTCAAGAAGAAGAAAAACCCTTGGTGATTTGTTGGTACAAAGCCCTTTATTTTCCCCCCAAAATCAAAATTTATTTTTGATTCATGTGGCCCAAAAGGGGTTTTTTTTTTCCCATGGGAGCCTTTAGTTGTGTTCAGTCAGTAGTACCAACTTTTTGTATCTTCTGATGGACAAGGGGTTTAATATTGTCCATTTTTTTGAATTGCGACCCTCAGGTGTTGTCTATTATCTTAATGCCCTTTTTTTAATTTAATTTTTAGGAATGACAATCGTGAATTGCGTGTAGATTTTCAGGAGATCTGAGGCATACTTTCTGCATCGAAATTTAAAAAATATAAATTTGGGAAAAACTGAATCAAAAATAAACCCCCGGTGGCAAAACACTATTTTGGGAAAAAATGATTGCAAAGGAAACTCTATGTTTTCGAGGCTTGATAAAGTCTCTTTGGGTGTAAGAGGAGGGGTTTCTAAAACGAATGAACAGGTGGAAAGAAAATGGTTTTAAATTACAAACTTACTCCCTTGGACTTAATGAAAGTTTCCCTTTCCCCTCATTTTTGTAGTTTTTTTGAGTCAACCTGTTATTTTTTGCGTAATATGATTTATTACTTTTTTTAATAATAAAATTTTTTTTTTTTAAATTTTAAAAAAAACCAATTTTTTGGTTCCTATTATATTATGGTGTATTGTTTATTTTTATATGTAAGGAGGGAGAAAGGGGAGAGAGGAAGGGGAAAGGGAAAAAATATTTTTTTTTTCATTTTTTTTACTTTATTTAGTTTGGGCATGTTTGGTGTTTTGAAGTATTTTATTATTGGTTTTTTTTTGGGTATGCAAGTATATAATGTGATCACTTATTTTCACAATTTTTTATTGATTTTATTATATGGTTATGGAATTTTACATTAATTTTTATAAAATTTGTTGATCTTATACAATTCTATTTTATATTTATATATTTATATCATATTTATATTTCAGGCTACACGACTTTGTCTTTTCAACTTTTTCCTTTTTTTTTTTGTTCTGTTGAATAGCCCTATACTTATAACTTCTCCTGTGGACTATTTATGGATGAACAGAGGTGTGCCATGGGTGTGTTATGTGAGGCATGTGTTAGTAGTTTTCTGACAGGGTACTAATAATGATGTAATGTCTTCTCTGCAAAAATGGTTCACCCGATGAAAAAAATGTCATCAAATTCTTTTGTACCAATTGATGATTTAATCGATTATTTCCACTTTGGGATAACTGACAGTAAACGGCAAAATACCCCAAACAGCTTTTTGTATCTTTTTAGGCTCCTATTGAGCATTTTATAATAGGGTTGGGCATTGCAAATAGCAATTGGACAAATAAAAAACTGCAATAGCCTTGTTTTTGGAAAAGAAAACTCCCCCTTTTTTTTTTTATTTCAGCAATAAAAAGTTATTTTTATTTTTTTTTCTTGCCTATTTGTCTCCCTAATCATATTAATAATTGGAAAAATGGCACACATTAGAAAATTTTAAAATTTTTTTTCAAATGACATGCAACATAGTTACAATTTTTGACTGGTATTATATTTTTTAAAATAAAATATTTAAATTTATAGGGGGCTTTTTTTGTATGTGTGGGGCGCTGTGTGTCCCCTTTACTTGGAAACTACTTTTTGACTTGGTTTGTATAGAGCACAGGGCTTTTCGTTGTAGGGGGGGCTCTTTTTTTACTGCGCCCGGAGGATTTCTTATGATACGAGGGTGCGCACTTTTGGGCGCGTATGTTTTGTTGTGTATGCGTTGTGTAAATTCTTGGGGGCGGAACTGGGATGTTTTTTTGTATTTTCGTACTTTTTTTTTTCCGGACAAAGGGTTTTGCTAAAGTTTCTGCAGCTTTGGGAGGGATTTGTCTGCATGCTCTAATTACCCTTCTATTGTCCAATGAAAAAAATTGGGGGTGGTTTTTCAATTAGTGTTTGTTAAATATGGACTTCTGTGTTGTATCTGAAGCCTCTTTAGAAAGCTTGGCGAAAAGGTGTCGAGGCTATCCATTTCCCTTGGGAGTGCCCATTGGTAATGTATTGTGTGTGAGAGGTGTGGCATTATTGTATGCCATTTGATTTTGGGTTTTAATATTTAATCACTTGATCTCTAATATAAGACACTTTAATACTAATGTTAAATACTATAGGTTATACACCTTAGATGACTTTCTATATTCAGGAATGGTGTGATTTGTATGCCTTGTTTGATATGGGCATTATTTTTATTTGTTTTTAGCCTTAGATTTTTACTATTTGTGACATATTAGTTTTAATATTTATTATTGAATTAAATAAAGATTGTCATTATATTTTCCTATGACTTTTTTGTCATTGTTTTTCTTTTTTGTTTAACATGTTTATGTGATATAATGACTGTAGACTGAGCATTGGACCTTATTGAATTGGTGATTCTGTCAGAGGATGGACCATGCTGCACATAGGCAGCGGCCAACTGACTACGGAGGATTTCCCTATAGTATTTGAGTTTGTCCTCCCTCTCAGCAGCTGGGAAGAAGGCTCCCATTTTGGACCGGTAGTGAGGGTCCAAGATGGTGGAGAGCCAAAAGTCATCGCTCTGCCGGATGGTAACTATTCGGCTGTCACTAGCCATGCCAAATCAGCATGTTGCGGGCCATTGCACAAGTGGATTCTGGGGGGACTCCCTGCCTCCAGCCCACTGTATACTGCCACGGTGCTTGCGGGTCATCTGCCTCATCTTCCTCATCTCCATCTACCTCTTCCGTGCTCCGGGTCTCCCCTCCCGTCCCTGGGTAGAAAAACTCATTTAAAACCAGACAATGCTTCTGCTCCAATGTCCTTCTCCTCCTCCTCCAGTTCAGCCCCCACCGGACTCATGTGGCCACGAGATGTAGTCGCCACGTCTCCAGTCCCCTGCCCAGACAGATTTTTCAGCATCTGTTCCAGGACATGAAGCAGTGGAATGACGTTATTCATCCCGTAGTCCTGGTGACTGACAAATAACGTGGCCTCCTCAAATGGCCTCAGCAAACGGCAGGTGTCACACATGAGCTGCCACTGGCTGACATCAAAGTTACACAGGGGAGTACTCCTGTCCATCTGGATCATCAAAAAATCGTTAATGGCCTTTCTCTGTTCATACAGTTGGTTCAACATGTGCAGGCTGGAATTCCAAAAGGTGGAAACATCGCATATCAGCGTGTGTTGGGAGAGGCCGTTCTGCCACTGCAACTCGTGGAGGGTGTGCCTGGCTTTGCATGCAGAGTTTCCTGGCCATTTTCAGAATCTTCTGAAGATCGGTGGAAGACTTCAGGAACCTTTTCACAACCAGATTGAACACATGACCATTGTCCGTCATCATGGTTCCAACTTGCTGTTAGTGCGGAGAAAGCCACACATCGATTTCTTGCTGCATGACGCGGAGCAGTTCCTCCCCTGTGTGACTTCGTTCGCTGAGGCAAGCCAGGTGTAGTACTGCGTGACACCACTGTGCCCTACACATGTGGTATGATGGAGCAGCATTTGTGGAGGCTGAGATGGTGGTGGTGGAGGAGGAGGAGGGGGAGGACATTGGCGCAGGAACAGCAGTTTGACAACGTGGAGGCTAAAGCGCTGTCTCCTGTCCAAGTTGATGGTGTGGCTGAGCAGGAAGCACATTCACCCAGTGAGCCGTAAAGGACATGTACTAGCCCTGACCGTAGTTACAGCTCCACACGTCCATCTTGGAACAAACCGATAAGCTCAAGGACTGGCCCACCTTCTGTTCTACATATTTGTGAAGGGCTGGTACTGCCTTTTTGGAAAAGAAATTAGGGCTTGGAACTCTCCACCTCGGCTTGGCACAAGCCATTAGTTCTCTGAATGGTGCAGAGTCCACCACTTGGAAAGGGAGGGACTGCAGTACCAACAACTTGTACAGGAGCACGGTCAGCTTCTGCAACTTAGGATGGTTGGACGCATACTGTTGTCTCGTTAAACTACTGCTTGCACCATGAGTAGCAAGGAGCAGGAGCATCTGGACCGGGAGATGACAGCAAAGAGAAACAGCTCCCTTCTGCAAAGGTGGTGGAGCCTTGACTGGCTGCAATGGCATGCATTCCACTGGGCGCTGCTGCTGCTGTTGCTGCGGCGGCAGGATGGACCAGCACATCTGAGCCAGGTTTCTCCCAGGCCACCGGATGGTGAAGCTGCATGTGTTGACACAGGGCCGTGGTGCCAACGTTAGTCTCTGGCCATGCTTCCCTTTCTGCCCACAGGTTCTACATATATCCATATTCGGTTCCTCCGGTGTCTTAGCAAAGAACTACCACACCGCCGAGTAGCTGATTTTACCGCCAACGCTCCGCACTGAGTGATTACTACCGCCGCTGCCTCGCTGAGCCCCTGTGCCGCTACTTTCTTGAACCTGCGAAGCGGGGTTTTCTACCCCGTCCCCCTTTGGCCCCCGACCTCACACTGCTCCCTTACCCTGCTGCTCACGGGTCACCCCAAACCACTTGCTTTCTGTGTTTGCTGGCCTGACCGAAAGCTACCCCTCTTCCCCCTGCCAATGGGGGCCCCCTTGCTTTCCACATGGTTCCCAAGTGCGGGGGCCCTAAAATTTAATCCATTTTTTTTTTGATTTTTTACTGCGGCCCCTTCCCCCAAGGGGTTCGTGGTTTTCAAAGCTGACCCCCCCACAAAATAAAAACCTCCCATCCCACTCTCCACATCCTTTACTTTTGAAAAACTGCAAGAAGCGGGGGAAATACGGCCCCAATTCTTCGCTCCCAAAGGTAGCTGCTGATTGCCCTTCAAATTGTTCACCTCGCTAAAAAGGGGCTCTGACCCAGATAAATGTAGTAGATCTCGGTGGGGGAACTGGAGGGGAAACAGAGAGGGGGTTTGAAGAAGGGGGGAAAAAGCCGTGAGTTGTTCCCCCAAAGGCCCATCCATTTAAGGGTTGTGCCCTGACTTTCCCCAAACCGGGACTCTTGGCGGGGGTTTTCAATTCATCGGGGAGGAATTGGTTTGGCCCTTTGTAAAACCAATCAAAAACCCCTTTGGGGTTTTTGGGGTAAAAAACTCCCCGAGTTTTGACCCCGGGCAGTTCGGGCCTCACCGAGGGGACCCCTCCCCCCTTTGACGCCCCCTTTATTGTGCTGTGACCTTTCCCTTTGTTTCCAGGAATGTTTGTGCCAGGGCCACCCCGCAGGTAAGACCCTGCAAATCTCTCTGTCTGACTTACTGTTTTTTAAAAAAATGTACAGACTCTGTTTAATAAAAGATATCTGAAATATGAAAAATGCAAAACCCCGGTTTTTGACCCCAAAAAGAACCCACAAACCCAGTTTTTGGGTTTAACCCTTGGATATAAATTTGCGCTACAGAAACCCGAAGGAAAAAATTTAAACTGGTTTTGGGGCTTTTTAAAAAGGCGTGGTATTTTATGATACAAAAAAAAAAAAAACCACGTTTAATTTAACCCTTTGGTTATAAAATTATGCTACAGGAATCCCCAGTAAAAATTTTTGGGTTTTTGGGCTTTTGAAAAAAAAACCAATTTGGGTTTTAAACTAAACTACAAATAGCACAAACACACTTAATTAATCCTTGGATAAAAATTTTGGGGCGAAAAAAATGAGAAAAGAAAAAAATTTAAAATGGTAATTTGGCGTGTTACAACGCCATGTTTTTTTACGACTACAAAAACAAAAAAACCATGCTTAAAAAACCCTTGGGAATTAAAATTATGCTACAGGAAATCCCCAAAAAAAATTTCGTTTTTTTGGTTTTTGGAAAAAACACCATTTATTTTACGACTACAAAAGCAGAAAACTTGTTTAAAAAAAACCCCCTTGGATATAAATTGTTCAAAGAAATGACACCCAAAAATAAAACTAGTATGTGATTTGGGAAAAACGCTGTTTTTTTTTTTCCGGGCTAAAAAAGAAAAAAAAAAGGTTTAGAAAACCCTTGGATTTTCAATGGGGCCAGAAACTGCCGATGGCTTTAAAAAATGGGTTTTCACAAAAAATTGGGAAACCCCACACTGGACTTCAATTAAAATTTCCCCAACAAAATTAGAACGGAAGGGGAAAGCAGTCCTTAAAAGCTGTGAAAACCCCCCCAAAAAAAACCCCTGTTAAAAACAAATTTTCTTTTTTTGGGGAGATCTGGGCAAAAGCAGCCGGCAGCTTTGGAAAACAGAAGAGGGAGTGTGGCCCCACATACGTCAGGCCCTTATATAGTGTGGGGGAACGTCACGGGAATCCCGCCGGCCCTCTAAAAAATTGGGCTTCATCTCTGCACATGTCTTGGGATGTTTTTCCTTTTTCCCCCAGATTTCTTTGCCTTGAAAAACGCCATGTGCTTGCGGCCTTTTATAATTTAAAAAAAACCCCTTTCTTTTTCTGAAAAATTTTTCCCAAAAACTTTGACTTTTTTCGGGAACCCAAATTTTTTCCGGGAAAAACTTTGTTGGAACCCAATTCACCCACCCCTTTTGGGTATATTTTCCCCCTTGCAGGAAAAAAAAAGTTCTGGAAGAGAACCCACAGGTCTTGCCTTTGGGCCCCTTTTGGGTGGCGACCACCCGAGCCCCTATGGAAAAGGGGCTTTGATTTCCCCTAAGAAAAAGGGGGTTTCTCGGCATCGGGCCCGGGGCCCAAAAACGGGAAAGCGGGGGCGTTTGCTCCCCTTCAAATTTTGGAAAAGGCCTCTTCGGGCGGCCGGTGGCCACATTTTTCGGGGTTGGCATGTTTCCCTTGGTCAGAGCCACAATCGGGTGGCCACTAAAGCCCAAAAAAATGGGGGAAATAAACGGGCCTGTATTAATTGGCGAAGCCCAAGAAAAATTGAAATCCCCCCGGGGGGCCAACATTTCTGGGGCCATTGTGGGGGAAACAGCGGAAAAGGTTTGGGGTGGGGTCCATCTGCGGGGCCCTTGTCTGAAATTATATACCCCGAGGAACGGGGGCTGGTCGGGGTTAAACAGGCATTTTTTCCCCATTTTGGGCATAGAAGGGTTCTTGCTCAGGGGTTTTCCCGGGGGGCCCGGGGGGCGCTCGTGCGACTGGGGGGGCCCCTCCAAAATTTGGGGGAAAAAAACCAAAGGGACCACCCCATTTAGCCCCAAACCACAACATACAGGAAAACTCAAAAAAATGTAAATTAACAAATTTCCCTTTGGAAGGAAAATGGGGGGAAGAAATTCCCAAAACCCGGGAAGGGGCTCATAAGTTTAACCGAATTTGCCCATCCCGATTATTGAAGGCCGCCCTTCCCACTCGCCCCACCCCCCAGAACCGAATGGGGTTAAAAAGCCCCCCCCAACCCAAAATTGGTAAAAATTTTTGGGCCCCCCGGAGACGATCAAAGAGTTCTGTAATAAATGGTAGAGGATAACGGTTTTTGATGGTGATCTTGTTGAGACCATGGTAGTCGATGCACTGTCTCAGGTACCCATCCTTTTTCTGTACAAAAAAGAAACGGGCCCCAGCCGGAGAAGTGGACTTATGGATGAAGCCTTTTTGTAAATTTTCTTTAATGTAGGCCGACATTGCCTGAGTCTCGGGTATGGAGCGGGTAGACCCTTCCCCGGGGTGGACTAGTCCTGGGCAGTAGTCTATAGGGCAATCGTAAGGACGATGAGGAGGAAATGTCTCTGCTTGCTTCTCAGAGAAGACATCCTGAAAATCATGATACGGCTGCAGCAGGCCAAATAGCGGCTTGAGAGATGACTGTGGAGGGCTGTGGCGCACCCGGCGAGGTGCTGATAGGCAGCGAGACTGGCAGTCTCGACCCCAATGCAAAACTTCACCCATCTTCCAGTTGAGCATAGGGGCGTGACGCTGCACCAAGGAAGCCCCAGGAGATCAGCTGAGGAAGAATGGGGTAGCACGAAGAATGCGATCCTCTCCCTGTGCAAAGCTCCTACTGGAAGGACCACCGGTTCAGTCCGGAAGAGGATGGAGTCACTCAATAGCTCACCACTGATGGACGAGATGACCAAGGGTTGGTCTAAGCGGACCACCGAGAGACGATAGTTGGCCACCAAAGAAGAAAAATGTTCAGGGCTGCCGCAGTAGAGGCACAAGTTCTCCTAACATCGTCGCATAAGTTCTTGCGGAGTCAGGTGGGCTCTGTCCACTTGCATGGCCTCTTCCATGGCAGGCTGCAAAGGAGGCAGTGGAGGCTGAAAAAAAGCCAGAGCAAGATGGGGTAGACGACGTGTTTGGACTGGTACACACTCTTGACGGAGCTCCTCCCGTCTCTCCGGGAGACGGATGTCAATACGGGTTGCCAGATGGACGAGCTCGCTTAATGAAGACGGAGGGTCCCTGGTGGAGAGGGCATCCTTAAACTGGCTGGAGAGGCCCTTCTTGAATGTGGCGCACAATGCTGCATTGTTCGAAGCCAACTCTGAAGCTAGTGTACGGAATTGCACGGCATAGTCACCTACGGAGGAGTTCCCTTGCTGCAGGTACAGCAAGGTGGTCTCAGCAGACGAAGCGGGGGCAGGCTCTTCGAAGATACTGCAGAACTTCTGTAGGAATGTTGCAAGATCAGCTGTGACCGGATCCCCTCGGAGACTGACCACGAAGGCCAACTTGGACCTTTCTGATGGGAACTGACCAGCCATAAGTTCCACGTGGAGGGAGCACTGGGTGATGAAGCCTCTGCAGGCTCAAACTTCGACGGCATGGACAACCAGAGTTTAGGGTCGGCTGACATCCCTGGAACGGCTGCCACAGGAGGAGCCACCGCAGCCGACTGCTGCTGCTGAGTGGCGAGGAGCTGCTGCATCATAGTAGTCAACTGGTTAAGCTGCTGCGCTTGCTGCACGACCTGCTTAGATTGCTGGGCCACGATGGTGGTGATGTCAGAGACGCTCGGTAGAGGCACCTTGGCGGGATCCATGGCTGAATCGAACTGTAACGATCAGTGGAAGTGGATCCTCTGGACCACCACAAGCGATGGTGTAAGCCACGCCAGGGAGTGGAATCTAAGTAGGTCCGGTTTTCACCAGAGCCCGCCGCAAAGCGGGATGGACTTGCTGCGGCGGATTTCTACCAGGTCGCTACCCCTGACGTGACTTGCTTGCAGTGGCGGCCGAGGTGTTGCGTGGTACAGAATTGTGAAGCAGGCTCTTAGTTCGGGACAGGCAGAAGGTCAGGACAGGCGGCAATGGTTCGTGGTCAAGGGACGGAGGCAGAAGGTACGGTACACAGTAGACAAACAAGATACACGGGAACGCTTTCTCTCAAGGCACTTAAATAGGGTCAGCGGCCGGTGCAAGGAATCACCGGAGCGCTGTCCCTTTAAATTTAGCTGCAGTACCCTAGAGGGCGAGCGCGCACCCGGCCAGCAGCAGGAGCAGGCGCCGGGACGGGAACAGGAGCGCGGCGAGGTAAGTGGAGAACAGAGCTGCGGGCACTGCGGAGGTGCGGGTGTGCTCGCGACCCGATATGGGGGCCACGGGGACACCCGTAACAATATGTTGTCATGGTGTGGTGGTATTGCTTGTTTCTTGGATAACAGTACTAGTGATGATATGGGTCCTAGCATACTAATTTGGTCATTAAAAATATGGTAATATTTGCTAAAATGTCAGTTCATCCCGTAAAAAAAAACCTCTGTATACAGCTCTGTATACAGAAAAATTAAAAAAGTTATGGCTATCAGAAGAGAGCGATGCATAAATATTGTTTTACACAACAAATACACTTTTTAAATAAAAAAAACAAGTGCTTCCACACAAAACTATAGAAATTGGGTATCGCCATAATTGTCTTGACCCAGGGATTAAAACTAACTATACTGCACAGTGAGTGCTGTTAAAAATGAAAACAAAAAACCACTACTAGGATTGCAGGATTTTCTTCACTCGGCCTTCCAAAAAAAAAAATTTAAAAGCAATCGAAAAGACTTCTCCCCCCAAAAATGATACCAATAAAAATGGCAACTCATCCCACAAAAAGCAAGGTGCTATACAGCTCCATACACAGAAATATAAAAAGTTATGGCTCTCAGACTATGGCGATGCAAAAACATGTTTTCCTTTTTGAATAAAAGTGTTTTATTGTGGAAAAGCAGTGAAACCTACAAAAAATACAAATTGGGTATCGCTGTGATCATATTGACCAGCAATACCCATGCTAACTTTACTTTACCGCAGTAAAGTAAAGTTAGCATGTGATTTATACCACACAGTGACGGCTGTAAAAAGTAAAAATAAAAAACACTACCAGCATTGCTGTATTTTGTTCAATATGCCTAACAAAAACCTTAATAAAAAGTGATCAAAGCGTTATATGAATCCCATAATGGTATCAATAAAAACATCAACTCATATCGCAAAAAACAAGCCTATAAACTGCTCCGAAAACAGAAAAATAAAAAAAAAGTTAAGACTATTGTGATATAAAAACGCAATTTTTTATAAGTTTCTATTGTTTAAAAGTACTAAAAAAAAAAAAATGTATAAAATGTATAACATTGTAATAGTAACGACCACATATTAAGTTATCCTCTCAATTATAACACACAGAAAACTCTTTAAAAATAAAGCTCAAAAAACAATGGCGGAATTGCTTTCTCCCTTACCCCCCATTTTCATGGCCCAATGCTAAAAAAACTATAGAACATATGTGCATCCAAAATGCACAATTATACCCTAGATGATGAGTGTTGAATCCATAATGATGCAATTTATGGAATTTTTCATCAGTTCAGATACTTTGGGGTTTTTCTAATGCGACATGGCACCCACCATAATCTGCTTTCCAAAAGCCAAATAGCGCTCCCTCCGATGAAAGCCCTGCCATGCGCCCAAATAGCAGTTTACGGGGGCGTGTCTGGACGCTGAATGGAATGGCAACATAGGAGAGCAGCTCCACAGACCAGCAGCTTAGTTTGAGGGCTACAGCGAAGAAAACTTCAGGACTTTACTAGCCGCATATACCAGGATCACAGATCCCGGGCGAGCGGCTGTTCTCTGAGGGCTGGGAGAGGATCTCACTGCTCTGGAGCACACCTCACTGTGAAGGAGGTCTTCAGACATTGCAAGTAAGGCAGCGGGAATCTGACCCAGGTAGAGACTGTAGATAGAGATGGCGAATTGATTCTAAAAGAAGTGGAATTCTTTAGAATTCAGGAAAATTCGGTTCGGACCGAAGTCCCAACTTTGGGGGACTTCGGGTGAACGAAGTGGCTTTTGATTTTATAAATGGGCACCATGGCGCAAAATGGGGCAAAGCACTCTGGGGGGAAGAAGGGGTTCAT